>CABHPR010140898.1:29558-45924 GCA_902168415.1 Peromyscus melanophrys | reverse complement strand
TGTATTGGACGAAGTCCCTGCCTAGGCTTGTATTGCTTTTGGATATCCAGAATTAAACCTTGCTTTTGCATTCCGGCATGCTCGTCTTTGGTGGTCTCTCTGGGGGTCACAATCTGGGCACAACACGTACACTACGCTCTTTGGTTCATTAACTTTATTCCTCTATGACAAAATTCTATCTATTCAGCCCTGTGCTCACATTCAGCTCCTCTCTGTGCCCAGTTTTCCTGTCCTCATAGTTTTAGTGAGCTCCTATGCTTTTGACCTGATCTTCCTCCTCTGTTCTTTCATCCTCCATCTCTCCTTCCTGGCTCCTTACCCCTGGCCCTGATAAACTCTGCAAGAGATCTGCTTTACCCTCTACAGAATCTATGTCTTCCTCACCTCTCTCTGGCCATGTGGTTCTGTGTCTCCCCTGGAATTCCGCTCCAGTCCTTACTGCACCTGGTTATGCAAAAAGCCCTATTGTCCTCAGTCAATCTCTCTGCCATGCCCCCAGCCATGGAGGAAGGGGATGGTCTGAGCTTCATTTGCACAAGAAGCAAAGCTATGCATCTACAGCCTGCTTGTCTCCTAGGCTCAGCCGGGAGTTAGTTACCTAGAGGTTCAGCAGGGCTGAGAAGCTGAACTGTTTGCCAAATGGTCTGGAAGTATTTGGGCACGCAAGAATTTCATAGCAGAAGACAGCTGAAATATTAAAAACTGGGTAACACCAAATGTTCCGTGATAAATGGCTTCCACTAGAAAAAATTCCTTGAAATTTCTAGGTATAGCTTTAATATCCAGCTGAATCTCTACAATATATTCTTGGGGCCCTCACGAAGGGTTCATAGATGTCTGTCTTCTTCCTCCATTTCTGAGTTCTTTGTGTGTTTTGGGTGAGTCTCTTGTTAGATTTATGACTTGCAAATGCCTTTATTATCTTATGGATCTTTTCATTTTCTTTCTTTTTTGTGTATCTATGTGTGTGGTGTGTGTATGTATTTGCGTATGTGAGTTTGTACCTATGTGTGGAGGCACAGGTATACGGACAAGTGCACACATGTGATGCACATATGTGTGCATGTGTGGAGGCCCTGGTTGATGCCAGGTGTTGGTTATATTTCAATGTTGGTTAAACGGCGCTGCCCCTCATGGCTGGTCGCCGCCCGTGGCGGCCATGCGGCAGAGGAGCGTGCTGATTAAAAGAATCATAGTCATGGTTACCTTTTTAGAGCTTTATTGGGGGGGAGATAGAGATAGAGAGAGAGACAGAGACAGAGAGAGAAGGAGAGAGAGAAAGAGAGAGACAGAGAGACAGAAAGGGGGAGGGAGAGAGGGGGCCTGACGGGAGGAAGGAGCAGAAAGGAAGAGAGGGAACAGAGCGCCCACCCGCTTTTTAGGCCGGGACACCGAGGAAGGCTGATGACGTAATTAAAGACCAAACCCTTACACCAGGTGCCTCTCTCCATTGTTTTGTACGTTATATATTGAGTCAGAGTTGCTCACTGAACCTGGAGCTTGTCATTCGGGCTAATCTGGTTAGCCTGCTTGCTCCAAGGATTCTGTCTCTGTCTTCCAGGCACTGGGATACGGGTTGATTGCCACACCCACCCAACTTTTACTTGGAGTCTGAGGATCTGAACTCTGGCCTTCATGCTTGCGTAACAAGCACTTTACCACGGAGCCACTTCCCCAGCCCTCTTTTCAGGTTCCCAGTGTACCTAATTTCAATGTAAGACCCTTCCACTTTGATAGAGTCTTGAGTGGTTTTGTTTTAGCTGCTGTATTTAGGCTTACAACCCATTTTCAGTTTGTTTTCTTCTGTAACTCAGTATTTGCAAGAACTATGTGAGACAGATTTTATACTATTATCTGAACAGATGTGACTCGGATTCAAGTGAGTTTCCCAAGATCAGACTAATATATGGTGATGCTGGGATTCAGACAGAAATGTGAGACCAAATCCAGGTACACACTTGATCATGTCACAGGCCATGGAGCATTGCTGGCCATAAGACCTTAGTTATTTTCTAAGCACAGAGCACACTCACATTCTGTGATTAGGTAAGATAGAGAAGTTAAGATTTTATCCAAATAAGTGTTCACTTAGGAATTGCTCTTTCATTTGTGTTTATACTGAAAAAAAATAATTTGGCAAATAACTTCTGAGGCTAGAGTTCATTAAAAAGACATGTACTCCAAGATGAAAACACATCTCAGAAGACCAACTAGATTCTCTTAAGGCATGGTCAGTGAACCATAAGCCATTTTCCATTACTTTGTTCCTTAATTAAATGATGCTACATAAACTATTGAGGCGCACCTTTTCTAAGATGAGGCCAACAATCCGACCAACTTCAGGCTTAGATCATTTGCTTCAAGACCTTAAGTAGCTCATCTGTCCTGCAGGTGGGAGATGCTCAAGTGGAATAGAAATGAAAAGTAGCCAGCTGCAGGAGGAAGAAAAACAAGAGGAGCAGTAAAGGATGGCCACATTGCTTAGACAGGGACTCACCTCAACAGAGTGTGTTTGGGGACTGTCAATCTTAAATGACAGCGGAATGTGATGGCTGCTGGGGAGTTTGCTGCTGCAGGATTTCAAAGCCCATTTGTTTGGTTGCATAACTAGTTGCTCTAGACTTGGTGACTTAACAAATATTGGTCTGGAGGCTGAGAAGTCCTTGTGGTTTGCACAATTTTCTTGTCCATATTCCTGCATGGCAGAGAGAAGGGGTTAGGAGGATGCGGGTGTCTGTTCTTACAAGGGCTCTGCTTCCACTCATCAGGGTTCCATGCCATCCATAGTCAAGAAGTACCCAGAGCTATTGGAAGGAGAGAGGAAGAAGGAACAGATTTCCCAGGCTGTAGACAACTTCATCTCAGATGGCACTCTATGAAACAAACACATAAGAGGAAATGGTGTTTTTGCTTGAAATCTTCAAGTCTGGAGACTACTAGATAAGCAGAGTCAAAGGAAAGGTTGAGTTGTCCTCAGGAAGACATCATCAGTAGAGACCCTTCTATGCAGAAGGGTCTTTCTTGTCAAGGTCTGGTTTCTTTCATAAGTCACCCTCTTCTCCTAAAAGCACTAACACTATCAATTCAGTTCCATGGGTAAAGAAATTAAGGCTGAGAGAAGAACACACTGTCTGAGGTCATACTGCCCATGAATAAGTGGTGAGTTTGATTGTAAAAATGTAATTATAACTAATGTAGAGTCCCTCCTGTGTCCAGGCACTACTGTGAGGGCCTGATATGTGTGTACATGGTTTCAAGGTTGCTCTCTTGGTATTAGATATGCAATTAGGGGGCCCATGCCTGGGAAAGACTAAATCTCCCTCTCCGCAGTCAGTAGTTGTCTGTAGTTCTTTGTCTAGGAGTCGGGCCACTGGTGAGATTTCCCTCTTCCATGTTAGCAAGTCTATTGGTGGTATCATTGTTTGGTCTTGTGTAGGAAGCCGTGTTGTTGAGGTGTTATGGGTGTAGCTTCCCTATCGTTTCTAGGAATCAGAAACGACATCAGACTTCCTGGTCCTCTGACTCTTCCAACCTACCACACCCTTCTCTGTGATTTCCCTGAGCTTTAGGGGCAGGAGTTGTGCTGTAGATACATCCATTGGGGCTGGGCAGCCTGTGATCAGTTATCTCTGCATTTAGAGATTTGTGATTTTCAGAGACCATCTTTTGCAAAGAGGATAAGAGCTACGCTTGACCGTGGGGATAAAAATAAATATTTAGGAGGTGTGTTGGTCTACTAAAGTAGCAGTAGTGTGTTCTCCCCTAAGATCCACAACCTTACTAGCTCCGGGTAGTTGTTTAGGTTTCTAGTACCAGCCATGACTTCTTCCCTGCTGAGTGGGCCTTAATCCAAATAGACAGCTAGTTGTTAGTCACCACCAAGATATGAGTGTCACTACCTCACCACACTGATTATCCTGCCATGCTGTCATTGTAGCTCATAGACTACACAGACGGGTAGGACTCTGGATTGCTTCCCTCCCACGGCAGGTTGCATGGTACCTTCTGACATTCTGGACGCTAGAGCTTAGGAAGGAGACCTTCAGGTCAAGTCCAGCTCTAATCTTCCAAATCCTATGTCCTGAGTGTATGGTGTGTTCAGCAACAGGGATTCACCTTCGGCTTCTGGAGGCAGCCAGGGGCAACAGCAGCAGCTTATATTGTTTTGAGTCTCTTGGGCTATCCTGACCACCAGCTTGAAAGGTGGTTCCTCATACCTGCTAATGGGGGTTTTGTCATTTGTCTTGTGGGGAGCATTGTTAGCTGTGTGTGTGTGTGTGTGTGTGTGTATATATATGTAATTTTAGGTAAATAAACATGAGTTCTTTTTTTCTTTTTATTTATTCTTTGTGTCTTCACATCATGCATTTTTATTCCATTCATTTCCCCCTCCCTTTGTATTCATCCTCTGCCCTTGCAACCTCCCCCCCCAAATAAAATAAAATAAAAGTTAAGAGAAAAAAGAAAAGAAAAAGAGAAGGAAAAAAATTCATCTCGTCAGGGAAGCTGTTGTGTGACACAGTGAGTCACGCAGTCAACCCTTTTCTCCAACCCTGCAGCTACCCAGGCCCAGAACCAGAGTTACGTGCTGGCCCACCCCAGCATCCACCCCATCTGTGATCTGCTGGAGCATGTGAAGGGACCAGTCCTGCAGACCCAAAGCTGCAGGATCTCCATGACACAGGGCAACAGCAGGATAACCAAGAGGAGTCCTGGTGAGGGCCCGGCATTGATGGTGTGGCAGAAACCAGAGGCCTCGAATTAGACCGTGACTCTTTGCAGTGAACACTTGCAAGTAAAGATATATGGATAAAATGAGTTCTTAAGGCTTTTCAAACATCCTTAGTGTTGTCTGTCCCTCCTCCCTCCCTTTCACTCTGTATTGAACCCTCCCTTCTACCTAATCCAGTGGTTCTCAACCTTCCTAATGCTGTGACCCTTTAGGACAGTTCTTCCTGTTGTGGTGACCCCCAACCATAAAATTATTTCTTTACTACTTTATAACTATAACTTTGCTACTGTTGTGAATCATAATGTAAATATCTGATGGACAAGATATTTGATTTGCAATCCCCCAAAGGGGTTGAGACCCACAGGTTGAAAACTGCTGACCTAATTAAGGCTGCATCCCTGTTTTTCCCATTTCCCCTTTATATCCCCTGCATCCTGCTCTTCCCACTCTGTAGGAGGTTTCAGCCCACTGCAGGCAATGCCACCCTTGAGCAGGTGGTCCTGGGGTGTATACGAAAGCAGGTTGAGCAAGCAGTAGAGAGCAAACCAGTAAGCTGTGTTCCTCCACGGCCTCTGCTTCATTTCCGGCCTCTAGGTTCCTACTTTGAGGCCTACCCTGACTTCCCTTCATAATGAACTGTAAGTTGTAAGATGAAAAAACCCTTTCCTCTGAAAGTGGCTTTTGACTATAGCAATGGAAAGCAAGTTAAGACGATATTCAATCTTAGCATGTGCCTCAGTTTCTTCCTCTGTGTAATGGGATCCTGCCAACACTTGTCTATGTGGTCCTTTTGAGAATTAAATAAACGGACACTTTTAACTCAGTAAGACAGGCCTCACTTAGGATAAATGTTATCTATCTGCAATACTATTAATTGCTATTATTCTGTGTTATAAGCACCAAAGTCTTTAAAAATCAAAACTTCAATTTTAAAGCCCTTTGGTCTTAAAAAGTGCCTTTTCTTACTTCTCTGTCAGTTGATGTTGTTGAAGTTTTTAGCTATTTTGAAAGTTTTGTTCTTCTAAAAATTACATTCATTTGTTTCTGTGTGTGCATGTGGAGGTCCGACAACAGGTTTCTCCCCTTTTAACATATGTGTCTTGGGAATTGAACTCAGGTCATCAGGCTTGGCAGCAAGCACCTATACCCCTGGAGTCATGCCACTGGTCCCAAAACTAAACTTTAGGGTCTTATTTTCAAAGAATGAACAGTGAACAATAATAACACAAAAAGATATAGAAGTGGATCAAGGGACATTTGAAACAATATTTGACAGTTTGCTCAACAAAACAGCAAGTCAATGGATTCATTCCTGAGTTGAGAAAAGAAATACCATTTTTTTCTCTTTTGATGTTGGTATACATTAGTTTTCTAGAAAAATCACAAAAGCCTTCAAGATCAGCTCTACAGGGAGCCATCCAGCCATTTTACTTTCATTCTTTCTGGAGAAGTTTACGATGCTGTCTCCTGAATTATAAACATGAGTGAACAGATGGTGTGGGAGAGAAGCTGTACATACTCATTTCTATGACTGCAAATTGGCTCTTCAAAGAGACTGCCATAGGTGGAGTTTGCTCTGTGACCTTACCCAAACTATGTGGACATCAAAAGATGCTATTTGTATTCCAGCTATGACTTAAAAGGATTTTAAAGTAGTCCATATTAAAATACATCCTCTTAGGTAATGAAGTTAGAACAGAAAAAAATATAGGAAAAGACCATGATCAATCCCTGGGAATAGCTTGGCTAATGTAATTAGCATAACAATTTGTTCTAAACTTCCAGGAAGCCCAGGCAGAAAGGCAATCCCATTATCAGAAAGAAAGCCATATTGTATGCCCATTCAGATGGTAGAAAGGAGGGAGCATTGGGCTCATGGTGGGTGTGTGATGCTGTCTGCAGCATTTTTCATCCACTGAGGAATGCTCTACCCTCATGCATGGGACTAGAATGCAGCATTCTATCAAAGATTGACATAAAGAGAAATTGAACATCAGATCTGCATGGCCCATTTCCTATTTCATTTTGCCTAAAGGGAATGGACCAATTGCTTTGCTATGACCAGAACCTGGACCTGTCCTGGTGACAGGAGTTCCCGTGTACAACAGGAATACAAGGTACTCAAATAGTCTCTCCCTTTCTTCTCACAAAAAAGTTTGTTGCTATCAGGACTTTTGTTTCTGAGCAAAGATGAAGCTGCCTTTTTCAAAATGGTCATGTCTAGCTTTGACTCTATGATTCTTATTGTGTTGAAATCTTGAACAAAATTATTAGAAAAGAAAGAAGTATAATGAACATTTATGAAGAAAGTGCAAGTAAGCATGGGCTTCAGAAGTCTTTATTATAGACTTAGAGGCAAAGTTATGAGACTTGTAAGATTATAAACACTGAAGCTTGTTGGATGTCATACTATTCAGGAGAAGAAATACCATGGAAGTACCCAAAGGATTTCAGAGAGATCTTGGCAAATTCACTTGGCTATGCCATTTCTCAGAGAAGTTTTCTGTAGGAGTCTGAGTGGTTGTTGAAATAGGAAGAGACCTCTGGGGTAACTCAGTCTTTGCCAGGGCTACAGGGGTCCTGGCAGAGATTCTATATAACTGGGGTTTCCATAGGAAACTGTCTTTGTAAGATTGCAGGTCTCCTGTACATGGTTGTTAGTCCTGGACAGCTAATGGAAACCCCCAGGACATTGCAGAAATAATTCAGTGAATTAAGGATGCTTTAGATTGAGGGGCAGACATTTGAATCAAGCTGGGCCTTATTACAGGAGCCATAATTGAAAGCCCTCAGACATTTTGGAGGCAGAATGTACTCCACAGAATAGTACCTGGAAAAGATATTAGAACATCACGCTGGGGCTATAAGTGTAAAGCATGTTTTCCCTGTGATTAAAACTCATTGCTGTTCACATCCTGTGACTCGGAGGGAAAAATTATTTGCTATTCAGAGTGAACCATTGGGATTTGTCAGGCAGGACTCTGTTCTTCACAGACTTCCGTTCTTCTAGCGCTTCCCTAGGGTGCTGGCCCAAGGAACCCCTGTTCTCACATTTCAACTTAATTTCCTTCCAACAGTTATTGCCTTATTAAATATCTTCCTTGTCAAAAGTTTACTAGACATGTTCTATTGCTCTTTCTAGTGCATGGAGCTTGCCATCCTCTGCATGTTCAGAGTCCTCACTTGAAAAGCAGAACCAAAGTTAAAGGTGAGTCACCTCCATCATCATTACAGCAATCTCTATTTTACTTTCTTCATGAATATCTCATAGACTTAAGATCAGATGTGTTAACACTTTTGATGAGCATCACAATTCCTAAGATGTTATGCAAAGCTCTGCATGTGTATTATTTAAGTTGTAGATCATAAATGTTACCAGTTCTGTCTTTCGCCTCTAGGGGTGTTCAGTGCTAGGTCATCATGAAGGTTAGTCAGCATCTGTTGCTGTTAGAACTCAACCAAGAGATGAGAGTCAAGTTACTGGTTTTATAAGAAAGCTAACAATACAAAACGTCCCTAATTAGGTATAAAGACACGGTGATTAATTAATTGAACAGTCAAGATAAAACCATTACGCATCACAGAAATCTCAACTGCTGTCCCCAGGGCTTGGGGAACACTGCAGAAGAGAAGGTGGTGAGGTGTAGGAGCCAGAGCTGGAGTGTCTTCTGGACACCACAGACAAGCCTTTGCACTGGTGAACTCCCAGCAGCTGTGCTTCCCAAGCCCTGGACAAGGTCAAGTCAGGAGGCATCTTAATGTGGATAAGGGAGGGGCTGGAGAGCTGCCCCACTCCCCAGCTGAGGAGCTCCTGGCGGTTGCTGCTGAGGGAGGGTCAGTGTTTTTCAGGGGCATGGCACTGGACAGGTTGATGATGTGCTAGTGGGTAGCTTCCCACCCACATGCATTTGGATAGCACTGATGCTGTACTCTGTGAGCTATTGGAAAAAGAAGAGGAGATGAAATTGCAGAAGGCTGGAGGCATCTGGAAAGAGCTGGAGGGGGAATGTCAGGGTGGGTATGATCAAAATACACCATATGCATGTGTGGAATTCTCTGATAACAACGACAATGAAGCAATAATAAAAGAGTCATAGAAACACCAAGTTCAGAAGGCAGCTACCATACTGAGGTGGCCGAACAAAAGAAAGACAGTGAAATACCCAACACCGAGCAGTTGATGAGGAACCCTACCCAGGTAGGGGTGACTGAGAATGGAGCTTGACTCTTCTAGCATATCTATGTATGGAGAGACACCAGGATGTGTGACCCAGTCCTGTAAGGAGGGGACATGGGCTAAAGGTGTTAGAGTCTCTGGGGGGTCACTATAATGGCGCCCCTGTGAACATGGGAACAGCTGTTGTTCCTGGTAGGGAAGAGACTTGAAGGTGTGGGTGATGTTGGTGGGAATCTGAGGGAGAGGGTCAGCCCAGGCAGTTGCTAATACTCATATTACCAATGGAGTCCAAAGGACCTCTCACCACCCCAGCTCTGTGACCTTGAGCTAGTTACTAACTCTCTCTTAACATCTGTTTGCCAGGCATAATGGAGGCTGCTTGCTGCTCTTTACTTGATATTTCCAAGTGAGAATGGAGAGTGACAGTCTTTGTGAATCTCTTGGCAAAGTACCTGGGACACAGGCCCCAGCTAAATGTTGCTGATAACTGCAGGGGGACTTTAATCATTGGTTTTTCAGATCAGAGTGATTGTGTTCCCAGAGCACATCTGGCACTGCCTGGAGATATTAATGATCACCCTGTCTTGATGGCAGCAATACTAAACGTTCCTGCCAAAGATGCTGCTGGATCCCAGGCCTGGGATGCTACTGGACACCACACAGTGCACAGAGCAGCACACAGTTATGTGACTCCAAGTATTAACAGTGCTTGTGTTATCTCCCTGGTTTGAGCAGGTCATAGTGACCCATTTCTACAATTCAAGAACTCAGAGGCCAAGGCAGGATGAGGAACATGGTGGAGAGAGCAGATTAACTTCCTCTACCTCATTAGTTCTGAGTAGGGTGAGAGGCTCAAACTAACCACCAGGGACATCTTAGTTATTTTTCTCATTTCTGTGACAAAATGCTCAACCAGAAAATGTAACTGATGCGGGCTTATTTTTGCTTATGGTTCCAGTGAGTTATCCTGGGCTAGACCAGGCAGTGGGAACACATGGCTTACTGGTTCTCACACCAGAAAACCAAGAGCTCAGATCAGCACTAGAGACAGATATAACTAGAGCTTAAATGCCATATGATAGGTCAATTCTGCTGGAGACCATAACCCTACCAAATGGAGGCGAGCATTGACATTTCTATCCGTAAGAGTTTCCTATTTGGACTGTGTCAACTGGTTTTGAATCATTCTCTATTTAGATCACATTTTTACATTTTCTTAGAAATTATAGCAAGACATCTATCCACATCACCATCTTCAAATTGTCCTGTGGGCTTTTTTGATTATATATACAAACATTTGTTTTGAACCACTAATGGCACCATTTTCTCTATTAGACTTCTCACTCCAGGAAAAATAGTCATTTTCTGTAGTCAAAATGTTCTGCCCCTGAGCTATTCCCCCCTGGAAATATAGTCATTTTCTTCCAAGTCATGTTAGTGTTACCAAATGGGCTCAAGGAAAACAAACAAACAAACAAACAAACCCCACTGAGCAAAGTTTCTCAGTGCTTGGTAGTTTACAGTTATCTTCCTGGACAAGGGTCTCACATTCTCCTTGAGCTGTTCTCGTCTCCTTCATGTAGTGCTAAGGTCTCTCTGTTCTCTCCCGGTTTGTGCAAGCTGCTGTTTGCGTAGACACCGGTCCTCACATCAAGATGAAAGACTAGCCATTACAGCCCAGGCACCACTCACATCGTTGGGTGCGTTGTTCACTTTTTACAAGAGGAGAGACAGCGAGGGTTTTCTTCTTCTGTGACTTTACTGCTGCATTCATAATTGTGAGTTAAAATGAAAGTGGCAAGGCCCCTTTGTATCTGGCAAAACACATGCTTTCTCCCAGTTACAGATGAGACACAAAGAGCTCCATTGAGTGGTAACAAAGAGTCTCGTATCATTAGTGCTGAACCACCTTATTAGTCTGTTTTAATTAGCCCTCTAATTATTTTCAGCTGCTGCTAATGAGCTTCAACTGTGGTAAGAAACACGTCCTTAAGTAAATGTCTTGAAAACTACTGTTCAGCTCAGTGGAGAGGGTATTATAGCGGGTTCACGGGAGATTTTGGTCAGTGGAGGGGGTCTGCTCAGAGGTTTGTGGGGACTTTTGGTCAATGGAGGGGTATGCTAGCAGGGTCGTGAGGACTTTAGTTCAGTGGAGAGGGTATGCTAGGGGGTTCATGGGAACTTTTCCTGTGGGGAATTAGCTGTACTGAACTTCATCAAATCATCACCCTTATTCTACATTTTGATTCAACCTTTTCATGAGTTTTCACTGTTCAGGGCTGAGAGGGCCTCAGACTATAGCTCAGTTTAATTTCACGTAGCCCACATAAACCTGGGAAAGGAAGTTTTACCTGGTACCACATTTTAAAATACTTTTAAAAATTATTTTTATCATTTTATGTGTACTAGTGTTTTGCCTGTATGTATGTCTGTCCACCACACAAGCACAGTGCCCTAGGAGGTTAGAAGTAGGCATCAGATCCCTCAAGACCTGGAATTACAGATGATGGGGAATCAAACCTAGCTCTTCTGCAAGAACCCACGTGCTCTTGCCTGCCGAGTCTTCTCTTCAGCCCATAGTTTAAGATGATTCTATTACTCTGTTTAGTGAGTGCATGAGTATGATATACGAAGAGATCAGAGTAGAGCTTGGTGGAGTCAGTTCTTTCTTTCCATCCCATTGGTCCCAGATATTGAATTGAAGTTTCTAGACTCGACAGCAAGCACCTTTAACCCCTGAGTCATCTCATGGGCCCTGGAAACACATCGTTTTCCTTGTGTGGAGGGTCTTCAGCTCACACATTCTGATTCTTTGCTGACTGGGTGAGTGAAGTGCCATGGAAGTGTTATTTCCTTTCATCATCTTGATTGCTGGGAGTCTGCTCTATGAGTTCAGCTTATCATGTCACAGAGCAGGTTTTCAGTGTCTGTTCCTACAAGATAAAATGTAGGTGTCCAGGTCCTTCTGCAGAGGCCATTCCTTCTCCCCAGTGCTCCCCAACACACACAAGCACCGTCAAGGCATGGGCTCTATTTCTTCCTTTGGGCTTTTGATCTTTTCATGGCAATTACTTAGAATCTGATTGTGGCTGAGGATCATCCTCCTGACCCCAAATATATGGATCTATACCATCCCTCAAAGACACCCTTTGTATGACCCATGCTGGTGACTATTTCACATCTAGATTTCCACCGAAAGGGCAAACTGATTTATAACACTTGAACAGATACTGTGGTTCTGTTTGTGGAGAGGATGCAGAATATAAAATGGAGCAGGAATGAGTCATCGTTCAAAGATGTCTCCATCATCAGGTACAATAACCTCATAGCTCAGATAATGGTGGAATAAAATATGAAGTTATTCCCATCATCACATACCGTAAACAGTCTTAGCTTGGGTAATGATGTCATGAAATAGCTTAGAGATGAGTGATGAGCATTTGTTACTTTTATTTCAGTAGAGTTCATTTAATTGTGGAATAATTTAATTTGGCTCTAATGAAGGCTATGTTTGCTAGCTGGCTGCATATTTGACAATGGGCTCTTGTGCACTATTGAAAGCCACCTCCAGGAGCCACAGCATGGAGCTTCACATCTCCCTGTGTATATACAAAGCATCTATATAACTGTTTTTCACATTTTTCAAACATCTTGAACTTACTTGTAGCCAAGGCTTGCCTTGAATGCCTGACCTTCCTATTCCTACCTGGAAGTGTTGGGATTATAGATGTCATGCCACCATGCCTGAATCTACCTTTATTCTGTCTGTATAGTATTCCACCCTCTCTGGCAGCTTTAAATACCAGGTGTATGCAGAGATATCCACAGCTAGATTCTCATCCCCAGCTCTATCTTGACATCATTTTCTGTCTACCCTGACAATATGTTTTGAATATAGCTATTCTTTTTTTTTTTTTTTTTTTTTTTTTTGGTTTTTCGAGACAGGGTTTCTCTGTGTAGCTTTGCGCCTTTCCTGGAACTCACTTGGTAGCCCAGGCTGGCCTCGAACTCACAGAGATCCGCCTGGCTCTGCCTCCCGAGTGCTGGGATTAAAGGCGTGCGCCACCACCGCCCGGCTGAATATAGCTATTCTTATTAGAGATTCAGCCAAAAAGCATCCAAGAGAAACAAAAACACACTTTCAGGTGGAATTGGTCTGTGGATAAGTTGAAAAAGCAAGACAGTCATGACTGGGTGGACAGTGGGATGTCTGAACAGAGACTGATGGTAGAGCCCTCATGGGGAGCCGAGGAAGGGGTACTTGGTTCTTAGACACATCAATTTTCAGATCTCTGTTAGTGTAAGGGGGAGATAATTGTAAGCTTCCGCACAGACTTTAGAAACAAGGAGTGGGTCGAGACTGAGAATACAGTCAAGGATAGCTCTACATACATGTTGTATTTAAAGCCACAGGAGTAGATGAAATATTATGCAGACAGAATAAGGGTGGATGCAGGCATAGGGACACAACACCTGTAATCCCAGCACTTCAAGGCAGAGATAGGAAAGCCAGGCCCTCAAGACCAGCCTTGGCTACCAGTGAGTTCAAGTCCAGTGTCAGCTACATTAGACCATGTCTTTAAAAAGAGGCAAGAGCTCTGAGATACATCATTTAAAAACAAGGTGAAGACTATTGTCATACTCTAACTACATGACATTTCCATGCACTCTGTCTTTCCCCAGTCAAGCAATAGCCTTGAAGACAGAAGCCTCGTGGGACACACACGGTGGTGGCTTACCGTAGCAAGTATTTATTGGAATGAAATGCAGACCAAAGCTGAGGTTTCTTCGCATAAAGCAGAACTGATACCTCAGTCCCTGCTCTGCACAGGGCAGTGCCTGGTCATGCAGAAGCCTCCTAGGCAGCGTGCGGGTGTGATAGCAGAACATGAGTAGCTAGGCCACACAGCCACACAATGCCCTGAAGCCCTTCCTCCTCCCAACAGCTCTCCAAGAAGGCAGAGAAGATGCTGTCAGAGCTGCAGGTGAAGAGAGAGAGCACAGAGCTCAGCTTCAGCACAGGTCTGGGGCAGGTCCAGGGCCAGCTAGCACTCTAGTGGTCAGGGTTCTGGGGAGGCACGATCCTCAAGTGTACTGGGAATCCAAAGAGATGTCAAACTGAAGGTATTTTAAGGAGCATAAAACAAAGGCTCCCCCAGAGAATAAAGAGCTCTTAAATCTGGGAAGGAAAGTTTCTGGCTAACAAATCCGAAGCCAATAAGCTTGTGCCGTGCATTATTCAGGACAGCATCCTCTTCAGTTGACCGGTCAGCTCGCTTTGCAGCCTGACAATTTGTCTGATTAATTGTAAACTCGGGCGTCTAGAGCAAGAACACTTCCCACATTGGCAAACACACCAAACTTCCTTTCCAAGACTGAAGCACAAGTTTTAAGTTTACAAGGAAATGAATGTAATTTACTCGACTTTCCCCCCAAGGACGTGCGAGGATCACATGTTCTGCTATGCCTGTAACTCGTCATCTCTCCAGATTCTTCAGGCTCACCGACCTGATCTGGGGGTAACGCCGCCTTTTCCTTCTTCCCTTTGCACAGAACAGAATTCGGGCTCAGCCAAAGAACCCTCAAAAGCCTGCTTGCTCTTTGAATCAGTTCTTCACATTTCAGCACTCCAGCTTTCCAGTCTGCTCCTCCTTCCTATTAGCTTTCCATTAACGCAGCAGGGTGTCTGAGGCAATTAACTTGTAATGAGCAAAGTTGTATTTCGACTCACACAGTTTTGGAGACCCTGACCTAAGAGCAAAGGGCTCCATTATTGGGGTCTTTGTGGAGGTAGCATATTGAGGCAGAGTCGAGCT
Organism: Peromyscus melanophrys; assembly: GCA_902168415.1. Lineage (NCBI taxonomy): Eukaryota > Metazoa > Chordata > Mammalia > Rodentia > Cricetidae > Peromyscus > Peromyscus melanophrys. The sequence continues at coordinate 31,199 of CABHPR010140898.1, read as the reverse complement.
TCCCATGTCATGAGTCAGCAAAAGAGGACAAAGAAACTGGGACCCTACCTACTCTGTCGAGGCCCTGACCCCAAGACCCTTCCACGAGGTCCAGCCTAGAGAAGAGGCTTCTATCACCTTTGAAGTAACATACTAGGCACCGAGCCTTTCGGATGTGACCCATCTTGTGGGTCAAATCATCATGTGGCCTCCCAGGAAGGCACTCCTGGAAGCTGTGTTTTGACATGTTTTCACTGTGAGCTGCTTTGACCACTTTAAGAAAGATCTGACAGCCACATTTAATTTTCTTCTTCTGTTTTAAATCAATGGGTCAATCTGAACCAGTAAAGCACCTCTGCATACAAGCCTCCCAGTTCACACTGCTCAAGAGCCAAGAGGGGGAAGGGCTCCAAGAGGAGAGAGGGCACTGGATAAGGAAGAAGAGAGTCAGGTGAAACCTTGCAGGGCTTTGATGGGGAGAGAAGGCCCACCAGGTCACGGAGATAAGAGGGTACACTGAGTTTGCAGGACAGTGCCCTTGGGATTCCAGAGAGACAAAAATTCAGGAGAAAATGCAGGTGTGGACAGGAGGGAACAGCTGAAGTAGAATGGAGCTAGAAGTTAGACATAGAGGAAATCATAGCCCCGTGTTGCCTTGTCTACGCTGGGGAACCATGGAGCTGTCCTTCCTGAGCCTGGAGGTCCCTATGGGGACCAGAGACCAGACGGGGGCTTTGTCGGGGTCCATAGCCATCTTTTTATTTATGGCCTTAAGACAGCCAGCAATTTTCAGATGGCCCATCCTATCACCCTGGCCCATCAGCCTCCAATTTGAATACTATAAACAACCAAAGATTATTTACTCCAATCTAGAGGCCTAGGAGTCTAAAGATCAAGGCAGCAGCAATGTTTTGATTGATGTGTGCATGAGTGTCTGTGTGTGTGCACATATGTGTATGTAAATGTGGAAGCCAGAAGTTCATGTTGGGTGTCTTCCTCAATTCCTCCACCTATGTTGGAGACTGGGTCTCTCACTGAATCTGGAGTTCATTGTTAGCTACACTAGTTGACCAGTGATCTCTCTCTCTGGAATCTTCCTGTCTCTGTCTCCCCACCGCTTGTATTAAAGGTGCTCCCCACCGCTTGTATTAAAGGTGCACCCCACCAGGTCTGGCTTTGTACAGGGACTACTGAGACATCTCCTTGTTCCTGTCTAGGTCTCTTCACGAGACTACCCTCTTCTTGTTCTTAGCTGTCAGGTATTTATCTGTGTTTTCAAGACTGCTTCCTCCTCTGCACTTCTGTAGGATGATAGCTCTCATCCTCGCTGGCACCCGGCATCCTCCTTCCTTTTAGTTTTAGTTATTGAGGTAGATAGATGTAGTTGTACTTTGTTGTCATTTTAATTTCAATCTGAAGATTTATATATTGTAGCTTTGCATATATTTATTGATCATCTGGAAATCATCTTTTGAAAACCACCTTGTTTTTCTCCTCTTAAAAACCCTGAGCTTTCTTTTCCTTACTCATTTCTATGATTTCTTCATTGTGGGTGTGGGGTCACAAATCTTTTGTTGGATACAACTATTGCCAATGTTTTCTCTAGTAAATATCTGCCTTTTCTTTTCTTTTTTTTCTTTTTTCTTTTTTCTTTTTTCTTTT
>CABHPR010140898.1:0-20593 GCA_902168415.1 Peromyscus melanophrys | reverse complement strand
TCTCTCTCTCTCTCTCTCTCTCTCTCTCTTTCTTTCTTCCTTTCTTTTTTTCTTTTTTGTGAGATAGGGTTTCTCTGTGTAGTCCTGGCTGTCCTGGAACTGGCTGCTCTATAGACCAGGATGGCCTCAAACTCACAGAGATCCACCTGCCTCCATTTCCCAAATGCTGGGATTAAAGGCATGTACCATCACCACCTGAAACAGGTGAAATGAAGTGTAAAGATATGTTTCTGATAATCAAATATATCCAAAATATCTTTCTAACATGATAAATATTAAACTTTAGTAATGGGATATTTCATGGTGTGTGTGTGTGTGTGTGTGTGTGTGTGTGTGTGTGTGTGTGTACATGTCTGTGTGTCTGTCTGTGTGCTTCATAGGATCTCATGTGCCCCAGCTGCCTTTCCTTTGAACTCACTATATTGTTGAGAATGCCCTTGAGTTTTGGATCCTCTTGCCTCTTCCTCCTGAGTTCTGGGATTATAGGACGCACTACCATATCTAGTTGATGCAGTGCTGGGGCTTGAACCAGCCAGAGAAGTGTTTTCCAAACTGAGCTACATCCCAAGCCCTCTTTTTTAAAAAATACAACATTTTTGAAATTTGATGCATATTTTATGTTGATATGCTGTTTCCTTTCAGCAGCCATACTTCAAGTGCTTGGTTGTCACAGGTAGCTCATGGTTACCACTGGAATGGCACTGTCTGGAAGCGGGTAGAAGCATGACTGTGTTTTCTCTTGAAGAAATGTGTGTGTGCTCTTCATATGTTCTATCTGCTGAGTTTGCCAAGTGTGCCTTCTGAGTACATTCCAGAACCAGAGGATAATGTTTGGAATCTTACCATCTTACCGGTAGCACATTCAGTTGGTTTCCACCTCTGTTTAAAATCTTTGCAGATCTGGGTCAACACACTGCTTATCTCTTTACTTCTTATTCCAGTTTCATTCTGTTGCTTTCATAAATCACCCTGACCAAAAACAGCTTAGGAGAGAAAAGTGAGTACGTTTTTTGGCTTATATTTCCAGGCCACAGTCCATCATTAAGGGAAATCAGAGGAGGAGTTCCACTAGGAGCTGATGCAGAAGCCATGGAGAAAAGTTGCTTGCTTGCTCAATCTTGGGCTAGATTTCTTATACATCCTAAGACCACCTGACTAGGGGATGGTGCTGCCCACTGTGGGATGGACCTTTGTATATCAATTAATAAACAAAACAATCTCCCAGCCAATCTGATTTAAGTTATTCCTTAATTGAAACTTTCCTCTCAGATGATTCTAGGCTGTATCAAGTTGAGGGAAAACCTGAGATTTCCAGATTATCTATCGCTTTGCTTTATTTTGTGGATGCAACATGAGCAGTTCCCGCAGACTCAGCTTCGTTAAGCACACCAGACTTGGCAGAGGTGCACAGACCTTTAGCTACTGGCTTCTGGAAGAGTTCCTTCCCTCAGCTTCCCAGACAGAAGATTCCTTGAGTCAGGAAGAGCCAAGAAATCGGGTACAAAGCATTTGTTTTCCATGGAACTTTGCCAAGGAAGCCAAATGTTGGTCTCTGGAACATTTATTATGCATAGAGGTCTCTGCAGGGTCATCAGGTGGCACCATGAAGGTTTCCAGAAGGAAACATGCATGGGTTAATGTGTGCATTTTCCCTATACAGGTAAGAATTACCCACTTTGTGATTGTGTAGATCATGTGGCTTGCCTTGCCTCACTGGTCATAGCATGTCTAGAAGGAGCTTAGTGAGGTGGCACGACACACCCTGTCATGCTTTGATCTTTGTTGTTCCAGCTCGGTGTGCTCAGAGTTGCTGACCTGCTTCTCTGTAGTGTTGAAGGATTGGTCCACAGATCAAAGGCCCAGGAGACTGCTGCTGGCTGTGGACGGGCTGTTGGCACTAGGCAAGTTTCTAAGAAGCGGCTGATAACTTCTTACTCCGTTTCATATTGGTTTTGAAACACACGGACACACAGACACATAGACAACAGACACACACACACACACACATACACACACACACACACACACACACACACACACACACACATATACACACAGGAGACAGATGAGGGGGTGGTAGGGAGGAGGGGAGGATCCCCTTGCCCCCACATTTCTGTTTTTAAAGCATAGAGGAGCATACTTCACCATCCTGATAATCACACAGATGGAACCGTTGGATGAGTTTCTTCTCAGCCTTTTCTTCAGCCCTCACTGTCTCTGTCATACACGAGGCTGCCGCGCAACAAAGATCAAGGGCTCATTTTCCCTCTTTTCAAAATTACCAGACATTGGGCCCTTTAACTTGTCAAAATGGACTCTGGCTCTTCAGTGTTCAATGTGATACCATTATCTCAAGTACTGTCTTGTCTCTGATGTAACATGTAAGGTCTGCAGAAATAAGCTCCCAGTGTGGTTTCCAGGGAGTAATTCGCTATAATGTCCTCCTCAGTAATCACCCAGAGGCAGGTGCAGGGCTTGCTCTGTAAGCTGACAGTCCCAGGATCAGGGGTGCTCTGTCATGCACGCTGCAGCTACACAGGCTCTAAAGTCCATTGTAGTTGATGTGGGAACTGTGCATCCTTCCAATAAATGACAGCTGCATCATCTCTGGAGTTTCCTGTGCTCCAAAGGTGCGCCATCAAAGAAATCGATGGTTGAAAAGCTCCTTACCAGACACCAGAGTTCAACTTTCCCCCTTTGGCAGCCATGTTCTTAATATACCGGGGACTTAGAGCAACCCTCCTCATGGTAACACCCCCAACATATCCTGTTTGCTCTCTCATTATCTCACCCCACTAGGAAACTATAGCACCCTTCTTCTCACGGTGGCTTGATGAACATATTGCCAGAATTCCTTTAGCTTGCAGAACTTGCAATCTCAGAAACTTTATCAGTTCTTAGAAACACTCCATTTAATCCTACAGTACATGCAGTCACACCACAGCTTTACAGCTACAGGGGTCGGATGATGATGACCTTACCCTGGGCACCCTAGAGAAAAATATTAACTTTGCACCAATCCTTGGGAGCAGGGCTGAAAACACATTGCTTAATGTGAATACACTTTGTCCACTTCAAGATCAAAATGATGTTTCTGGATGTTTGTACAGTTTTGATGGTGAACATGTGGGTGTGTGCCTCATCTTCCTCAAAGTCACGACTTGCACTGTCACCCTCAGGTACCATCCCCCACCCTTTCAACTGTTAGAGTAAGCAGATAGCATTTGTTCAGTGCCCCCTAAGAGGAGCCCGGGTTCCAGAGACAAGCACAATTCCCTCCTGCAGGGTGGCTTCGGAGAGAGTGGAGTGGATGCTGAGCGGTCTCATTTTAGCAGTGATGGTCCAGTAGCAGCGCTGCAGCCTCCCTCTGGGAAGCAGGCAAGGCATCCTGGGAGAAAAAAAATTTCCATTTTACAGTCATAGCTGCTTCCCACTACTTACCACTATGGGCACGGCTGATTGAAGCTTCAGACTTCAAGAACAGAATGATGTGTCCATGCAGAAGTGGTGTGTGTGGGCTGCCACCTGGGACTGTGTTGGTGTCCAAGGGCCACACTGCCACTGAGGCACAGACCCTGGCTGCAGTAGGGCCACGAACCCAGACATGGCCCTTAGCAGCAGCCCTGGCCTGGATGACACCATGGCCCCAAGTGACAATATGGGCCACTCAGATCAGCATAGCCCTGTCAGGGGCATGGCTCCTGGACACCAATATGGCCACAGGATGCTGCCTAGACTCTGGGCATCCTTGTGGCCTTTGGTAATACCACAGGCCATGAGCATCAACACAGATCCCAGCTGTGGTAGGACACAAACCCAGACATGGTCCCTGGCAACAGTCTGGGCTCGAATGTCACCATGGTCCCAGGTGGCAATGCAGGCCTCTCAGATCCATCTGAGTGGTGATATTTTGTTTGTGCTCTAACAAATAAAGCTTGCCTGGCAATCAGAGTGCAGAGCTAGCTAGAGGCTAGCTAGAGGCTAGGCAGTGGTGGAACACATCTTTAATCCCAGCACTTAGGATCTCATGCCTTTGATCCCAGTACTTGGGAGACACACGCCTTTAATTCAAGCACTTGGGAGGAGGAAACTGGAAGTAATAAGGCGGGGTGGAGACAGAAGCTCAGCTCTTTCAGCCTGAGGATTCCTAGAGGTCAGAAGTCTTTCTAGTGGCTGGCTGCTCTGCTTCTCTGACCTTTCAGTTTTTACCCTGATATCTGATATCAGGTTTTTATTATTAAGACTGATTAGAACTTGTGCTACAGATTGCACCCCACAAAACTCTTTATCAGTGGGTCACCAGTGAGCCTTGCCATGCTCTGCAACAGGGATGATTACGGCAGCTTGAGTGTGTGTGAGAGCAGTGGCCCTCTTGACAATCGTGGCTTCGGTGGGAGCTACTGGACCTATATCTGCCCACCCAGTTCTGCAACCTCATACTCCAGGTGTATGTAAAAGAAAACATCTGGTTTGAATTTCCCAGATGAAATCTGTCAGTTGTATTCAGTACCATGTCAGTTGAACAAGGTTTCTTGGTTCCTTTAAGAAATACTAAGCGACTCCAAGCTTGGTGACAGACACCTTTAATCCCAGTACCGGAAGCAGCTCCCTGGGATGCTAAGGCCTCCCTGGTCTATTGAGTTCCAGTCAAACCAGAGCTATATATTGAGACCCTGTCTTAAAAAGACCAGAACAAAACAAAAATCCACACTGCACACTTCCTGCAGGTATTTTTGATTCTTCAGAGCTCCTGCAGGATTCTCAACATTCAGTGTCTGAATTGGGTGGGAGGGGCTACATGAACCATCTTCTCACTCCACTCAGGAAGAGCAGGTAGCTCCTCTTCTGAAGAATGACTCATGTGGTTCACAGACACCCTCTCCATTCTTCAAACCCTGAACTCTATGATACAAAGAAATTCACCTGCAGCTTTGCCTCAGTCAAATCCTCGGCTTGCTGGACACACCTTTCCTAATCCTCTGCCTTTCACCCTCCCTAACTTGCCTTCAAAACTTCCACCATGTTCTGTGTAGTTTGTGTTTCTTACTTCTGTTCCAACATTGCGAGCATCTGAACATTTCCATGAAGATGGATGGCCACTTGGTTATGTCAATACTACTGTGGCTTTGAAATCTTAGTACTATGGAATGGGGTCTGTGCATGTTTGTACTGCCAATAACAGTCAAAATCATGAAACATCAGGGGTAGGTAGGAACTTAGGGAAGAGTTTGCAAGGATTTAAAAAACACAGCATCCTGTTTTTATGGTATGATAGTTTCTTTTTAAAATATTTAGTACAGATGCCCCAAACCCACATGTAGGTTAACTTTGACATTCTAATAGAGGTGGGTTATCATTTGGCAGAAACTATTCAGCACTCCATTACTGTGTGTGGATGGCAGACCCTTCAGTTAGTACCAGAGTCTACACCAGACATACGGACGTGAGAGAAACAGCGTCCTGTTAAGAAATTAGTGGTGTTCTAAATGTGTGGTTGTAAAGAAAACTTTTATTGAGGGAAACAAGAATTCAAGCCTTGTAGGCCAGCATCTTCACGGTAATGTGGAGACCTAAATAGACGCTTTCTAGTCCCGTTCCCCACTTCATAGACAAGCACCCTCTTTTCTCTTACTTCAAAGCTTCAGAACACTGTAGCTGCTGTCTCTGGTTGAAGTTCCCAGGCATTCTCTGAGGTATCTTGGACAGAGAGCAGAACTTCTGCTCTCAAAACAGGTATAGGGCTGTTCTGAGCCTCCATGTGAATGAATGTTTGCACTGTGGTGGGACTTGGTCACTCTTTCTTTTGCAGAAGTTTGCTAAGGAGAGGAATATTGGAGACAAAGAGTCCTGCCACCACAACACTTAGTTAGCAAAGGCTAACAATGTTTTCAAAAGAATTCAGTCCTTAAATGGCAACTTTGGCCAAGGTCCATTTGCAATGTGTGCTTGCTTTTTGAGTTGCACTCAACCTGTTAAGCACAGAGTCCCCCATAGTGACTTCCTAGTGCTGGAATGGAGGAGAGCAAATGAATTTAAGACAGAAGAATGTGTGTTGCAGTGATCTTAACATCGCTGACATCTCCCACAAATGTGTGCACCAAAACAAAAACTGCTCCAATTGTTTTAATCCCTAAATTCTATTTGACTGACAATGTCATTCATTCCAACAGCAGATTTCCCCCAGAAAGAAGAGCATTTTCAGAAATCTGCCTTCATCCTTAACCTGGTCCCTCCACTGGTCATAAAGATGGCTAGCGGCCAGCTGATTGCATCCTTTGCGGTAAGAAAGGCAGCAGTCTCTTAGCATTCGCTGGCCAGGAAACAGGGTCAGAGGGCATCCTTCACCTGTTTGCTTCAGGGCTCAGTGACAAAACAAGTCATTCCACATTTCCAGAACACCTGTGCACCTTTTCATAACAGATCACAGGGCAGCACTCTTCTGAGGAGATACCTCTTTTGCAACTAAAGATCTGGGGCATCATAACAGAGCTTTGCACATCAGCTTTGTACTAAAGAGAAAAGACATGATCACCGGCTTTCTGGGTTACCCTGTTCACCAGCGGTTTTAATTACCTTTTGAATAATGAAAGCTCCAGATCAGTTCTGTCTAGACAGAGACTTTTGCAAGGTTGTCATCTGTTTATTGTATCCAGTGTCTCAGTTCCACACCTTAGACATCCTCCTACTAGTCTCCACCCAGAGCCTTGTTGTGTGTGTTCACATTACTGAAATGTGGGTGGCTACTTCAGTAGGATTTCATTTCACATTCATCACGAAGAGGTCTCTGTCTTGTTGCTATTCAGAACCCTAGGCAGAGAAATGCCATTTTCACATGTAATTTTCAGGATCAGTCTACACAGGACATCCAAGCGATGTTGAAGGCAGAGAGAGTAGATTTGCCCTGAAGCCACTTTACCAACTCCTACTAAAGCATGTCATCTCCAAAAGTCAGCTAGCTAGCTGGCCTGTCTGCATCACTCTGTATCTCCTTCTTGAAGACCTTTGGTTTAAATACACTCAACTTTCACAGAGAAGAAAGACTCTTCATTAGAATCTGCTAAAGGTACTATTTACTTCAAGCAGACATCAGAGAAAGAATTCACTAGATTCTGATGTTTTCTCATTAATGAAGAAAACCATGCAGTATAAAGTAGTTATTAATATTCAGTCTGTAGAGTAAAGGAGTTATGGGTTCATTAACTCTAGACTTAGAGAGTACATTTTAGGGTGAGTAAAATCAATTTATTTTAATAAATATATTTAACAGCCTAAGTGAACAAATAAAGTTTTCTAAAATAAATGTCAAGCAAGTTTTGTGGTTATAAGGAATGTGTGGTTCAAATTTACAGTCCTGTGAAAGTAAATGAAACATTCACAGTTGAGTAGCCAAGGACCTCGGAGACTCCTTACCATCAGCATGACACCATCAGAGGAAAGCAGAGAAACAGGTAACCAGAGATGAGTGCCAAGACCCCCGTGTATCAGCAGACATTATAAAAGGGGACCAATCATGGGAAAATAATTGTTTGGACCAACTTTCCTTCGCAAAATGCAAAGACTGAAAATGCAATATTAAAACACCCCAAGCTAGATTCAAAAGGTGAAAAACATGAGAAGGCATGAATAATAACAGAAATTGAAAGAGATATTTACATAGATGCTTCAGACAGAGTCAGCAACACACTATAAGATATAACACTATATAAACAGATAAAACAACAGGGAAATGGAATTTATCAAAAGCAATCAAAACCTTGAACAGAGTGAAAATCATTTAACAATTCTAATCGAGTCACAAAAACATCCCCCACACATGCTAATTCCTAAAACAAATTCTACCTGATATTTAAATGAAAAGGGAGGAAGGGAGCAGGAAGAAAGAAGAAAATGGGAATGAGGGCTGGGTGGTGAGGAGATGGCTTGGCCTCTAAAGTGCTTGTTGTGTAACCATGAGGGCCTGAGTTCAGTCCTCAGATTCCTTATAGAAAGCTGGGCGAGGGTACAGGTGCCTATAACCCCAGCACTGTGGAGGCAGGGACGGGGATGGGCGCATCTCCGGGCTCACAGGCTGGGCAGCCTGGCTGAACTAGCAAACCCCAGACCAAATGAAGTAGATAGTGTCCTGGGGAATGACACTTGATATTGACCTTTAGTCCCCTCCCCCGTCATGTGCACATGTATCCGCACACATGGACACACATGTGTACACACATCCATACTTGAAAGAGGAATGAGAAGAAAATTAAAAGAGCCGAGTAGTATGAAATGAAATCATTATCACTGAAGATAGTGAACACATCTAGAAGTATAAGTGCAATTGGTAAGACAACTTGATAGGTTGTTAAATTAAAAGTATGCGAGTCATAGCGCTACATATTGGGTAGAAAATGACATTTTAAGCAGCATTAGTTCTAGAGATGAATGAGCAAAATTCATGGTAAACAGAACAGTCGCTGCCTCTGCATGTTGAATAACTCTCACATGGAAGCAGAGGTTACAGAAACAGAGCTTAAAATCAAGTAACCATGTGCTCTGGAGAGTAAATAGGTATAAACATTGTTGGCACCACTGACGTCCACTCCACCCTGGAACCTAGTGGCGGACCCCAGCTCTGGATGGCACAACCACAGCTTTGCAGAGCAGTGTGATTCTGCCTCCAGCAAAATGTCCCACACATTCCTTGATGACTTCCAAAGGTCACACTCCTATGTGAGTGGTCTGGTGGTAGAAGCCATATGACACAGGTGTGTTATAGCCACAGAGGACACTGAAGAACAAAGACTTCTGTGATTTTGAGCCTCACGTGTGTGAAGAACCTTTGCTAAAGCTTACAAAGCATGTCCAGGACTTTCTGAGAAAGGATAAATATTACTGGAAGAAATTAATACCAATCTACATATATTGAGAAGTATATTATGATTAAATTTAAAGAGTTGATACTGTTAAAATATAAATTTTCTCCAATTTATTTAGAGATTATTGTAATTCCAACAAAAATGTCAATGAGATTTTTTTGTGAGATTCAATAATATGATTTTAAAATTCTTCTGGGAATTGCTAAAATCACAAAATGATCAAGATCTGAGTGGGAAATTCAGTTTCTCAGAAATTGAGACTCATTTAAAAGATAGTATGATAAAACTAATTGGATTTAGGGAATGAGTAAATATACAGATCAATGAAACATAATCCCGAACAGAAAACCTTAAATACCTCCATGAATATATGGACAGGAACCGTGGTGTGCAGGCACCACAGGCTAGTGGAGCAGATGTGTTTTCACAGTGAACCAGGCTGAGAGACCTGAATACTGAGACAGACAGAAGTGAAGCTTCATTCTTCCTCTTACACAGTCAATTCCATGTGGAAGGCAAGATTATAAAGGCTGGACTATGATCCTAAAAAAAAAAAAGGTGTGTATATGGGGGGTATATGTATGTGTACATGTTTTTGTGTGTGGGTACAGAAGTGCAGGTGCACATAGAGACTAGAGATCCAACACATGATGTCTTTCTCAATGGCTTTCCTCCTTGTTTTTTCAGACAGGGTCTCTCACTGAACCTGGAGCTCATCAATTTATCCTGGCCCTGGAGCTCCTGTCTCTGCTTCTCAGTGACACAGAACTGTCATCCCAGCCTTCATGCAGCCAAGGTAGGAGGGTTGGAAGTTCGAGGTCAGTCTGGGTTACATAGAAAGAGTCTACCTCATTAAGAATGAAAAATAGTATAAGAATATGTGTGAAACATTGCATTCTGACTATTAAAGAGGATGAGAGAATTCTTATAGTCTAATGTTCATGCTTACTTATCATTGTGTCATTAGGGTAAATTCTTGAGAAGTAATTACTGTCTAGATCACATGTCTATTTCCTTTCAAATTTTTATTTTGAAGACATTCATGCACAGAAAAGCTAAAAGAATAGAATAAGTACTTAAACTTATAAGAATAGATTCACACAATCTTCTCTCTCTTTATAAGTCTGTATTCTTAAGTGTTCAACACTAAGAACACCATAACATTCTACTCCTCACTGCTCAAACCTGAATCTCCTAAGAACAAATTCATTAGCCCACTTCCCTTAACACCATCACACCTGACATGTCAACACTGACCCAATAATGTCACCCGGTTTTATCAGTTATGTCTTAACATCTGGCTCACAGACCCTACTTCTGAGTTCTAATGTGGTTTCTTTTATTACCTTTGGTGGTGATGTTCTTTTTAATGTTATGTCTCCTTTAATTTAGAATAATTCCTTCACCTTTTCTTTCCTTTCTTGTCTTCACTATCTGTTGTTTCTCAAACTTTAGTGGCTAGAACCAACCATAAATATCTGCTTGCTGTTTCTCTTGGTTGTGAGTTTGGGGGTGTTTTCCCTTGTACTATGGCTGAGGGTCTCTTATGAGGAAAATCAGCACACTGCTTGGAGACAACATGTCTGAAGGCTTGCTTGAGGCTGAGGCATCACTTCCAAGGTCCCTCACTCCAAAGTCTGTCAAGATGGTTCTGACATTGGCAGGGGGTCTCAGTTTTCATGACATGGGCCCATCTGTGAGATTGATTTGTGCTTCTTTCTCCCAGCATGGTGACCAGCCTTTTCCACAAATACTAATCTAGGATGACATGAATCAGAAGTCAAAGTATTTTCTACAGCCTACCCTTTGAAGCAGCCCATAGTCCACTCTACAATACCCTGGTACTGCATGAGGTAGCCCTAGTCAGTATTGGAAAATATATATACACATATATATACATATGTGTATATATATGTATATGTGTATATCTATATCTATATCTATATCTATATCTATATCTATATCTATCTATCTCTATATCTATCTATATATATATATATATATATATATATATATATATATATCATGTGGATTAATGATTGATGTGAGAGGGCCCAGCCCACTGAGGATGGTACCATTCCTAGAAACGTGGTCCTGGGTTATATAAGAAAGCAGGCTGAGGAAGCCATGAGGAGCAAGCCAGTAAGCAATGTTCCTTCATGGCCTCTGCTTTGGTTCCTGCCCTGCTTGAATTCCTGCTTTGGCTTCCCTCAGTGACTGATTTTGATCAGGATGTGTAAGCAAAATAAGCCCTTTCTTATGTTCTTTATCACAGCAATAGGAAGCAAACAAGGACACCCTGCTCTTTTGATGCTCTCAGGTAGCCAAGGCCAAATTCTTGATAAAGCTGAAGATGAGCTCGGGCTTGAACTCTGGTTCCTCTGTCTGCACCAAAGTGCTGGGATTATAGGCATGCATGACTAAGACTTGCTTATAGTGTTATGAGCATTGAACTCTGCGCTTTATGCATGCTAGGCAAGAATTCTATCAACTGAGCCACATTCCCAGCTGTAGTCAGAAGTTTTCCTGTGTCCTGCCTGGCCTGTGGTCAGGACAAATCTCTCCCACTCATGTCCCGAAGCTGCTTAGTCCCAAGTAAACACAGGGAGGCTTATATTATTTACAAACTGGATGGCCTATGGCTCAAGCTTCTCACTAGCTAGCTCTTATAACTTACCCTATTTTTATTATCTATAAGCTGCCACGTGGCTTTGTGGCTTACCAGTACATTCACATCTTGCTTCTCCTGGCAGCGTTTCACAGCATCTCTTCCTAATGTGTTGGCTTGAGTTTCCACCTGAAACCTGAGAGAACTTAAAAAGAGATTCTATAATTGAGCTAAGAACAGCTTCCTACTTCATGTCTCATGTGGGCCGAGATATAGAGATGCCAAGATACAGAGATGCTGCAACATTTAGGCTTGAGCACAGTATGGTGGATTCCTGCTTCAGTATACAGAGATGTCTCCAAGCTGTGAAGCATGCCTCATGGTGGATTTAGCTTTTACTCACACAGACAAAAAAGTTTATGGGCTAGCTGCATGCTATCTGATAGCAGCATGGACCCCAGAGTTGGCAGGGTGAATGTGATTCTCCTGGTACCTCCGCCATGTTGAAAAGTTGAGATGGGTAGAGTTAGCATCCAAGGCTGCCATGTTGATCCTAGCCATGCAGTTTAGCAGTTTAAAATTTCTCCTGGTCAGAGAAGGATTATAGATTCACAATTAGACAGATTCAGATGGAATAAAACTCTAAATGGTTTACAATGTGTGTAAAAATGTACATAGGCTTGGAAGAGAGAGAGGAAAAGGAATATATGCAGTTATATAAAGAAATAGTTTTAAAAAATAAAATCTTTAAAGAGACAGCAAAAGTAGTATAAAAAATAAGCCATGTAAAGATGGAAATCATGCAGAGTCTGGATTATATTGTCTTTGGGATTTTTAAATAGAGAGAGACATTTTATCATAAAGGCTACTCAGTTAAACCTATCTTGACTTCAAAATTTGTGTCTAAGGACGCATTGCTTTGGAAAAGAGGTTCTGCTCTTATTTCCCCAGTAGATAAGAACCTGTGGATTGCTTCCAAGCTAATAGAGTTTGATAAAGGAAGACCCCCTGAGAGGTCTCCAGATGATCCAACATCCAGAACAGCTTCAAGGCAACTGGCTCAGACAGTGCAGCCTCACAGACTACTCCAGTCAGGACTTGACTATAATTCTTAATTTCACAGGATCCCCATAAGATTGCCAGCTCCTACAACCAGCAGGAAGTAGTATGAGAAGCTATACACAAATTCCCAAAATACTGTTTATAAATGTTTATTTTTATTTAAAGGGGATTGATTATAAATATAATCTCTTTCTAAAGAAGAAAAGGGGATATAGATATGATAGGATAAAAGGGTAGATTATTGAATCTACTTTTAAAGAGCAACAACTTGTTTAAAATGTTTTACATTGCTATAGACTTTAGTTTCTTACAAATTTAAAGTTAATTTTGTTATGCTGTATGTATATTTCTACTCTTATATTATGTTTATGCAGCTCATTTAAAATTGTAATATATACTTAAAAATACAGATTAATAGTCATTTAGGATAATCAAACTTACAGTCATGTTAGTGAAGTTTTCTAGGTATACATAGATATATTTCAATTAGGTAGGTAATCTTCAAACACTTCAAAGACCTACAGAATATGGCATTTAAAATATTTTAAAAACTTAGAATTTTCTGGACATTGAGACATGCCTGTAGTAGAACCAATCTACTTCAGAGAAGATGATGGGCAATGAAGAAACTCCATATGGATTTTGCTTTCTTTATGGCAAAGTTAGCCATTTGGGCAAGAAACTGCTCTTGTCTGGACTGCTTGATAGTATGTTGTATAAACTGGACATGCAAGACCCATAGGAAGGTGACTACTGAACTTTGCAAGGCAAGATGGTCCTTCAGGTTTCTGCTTCACAGAAGAAACTTGCAGAACACAGGGAGAAGCGACTGATGAACTTTGCCAATAGGTGAGATGATCCTTCAAATTTCCTGCTTCACTAAAAAGTCTGCCAGAGATTCTAGGCCTGTAGGCTGAAGATAGATGCCTCAATGTTACAGAGGAACTTTGGATGACTGTCCAGGCAGCCAGCCAGTCTCTGTCATTTCTAGAATTATGGAAGTTGCTTGCAATGCACTTCCTGTTTTCTTAGCTAATATTATATCCTTCTGTGGTCTTCAATGTAGTTGAAGACTAGAGAGTTATAATTATAATTTTCCTTGATTATGACAAAAGATAAATTAGATATGAAACTTTAGACTCACAAAAATAGGATAAATGATAAAATATTTTTTTTAATTTTGCCAAATACAAATAGACTAGATATTATAACTGTAATTACTGCTTGATAACTGTAATTTTACTATGTTAAAGTTAAAACCTTCCTTTTTGATTAGACAGAAAAGGGAAAATGCTGTGGGATAATGCTCTTATACACTGGTTTAATAAAATACTAATTGGCCAGTAGCCAGACAGAAAGTATAGGTGGGGTGAGCAGACTAGGAGAATGCTGGGAAAAGGAAGGATGGAGGAGGAGTTGTCAGCCAGACACAGAGGAAGCAAGATGACAAAGCAGAACCGAGAAAGGGTACCAAGCCACTTGACTAAACATGGCTAAGAATTATGGGCTACTTTAAGTGTAAGAGCTAGTCAGTAATAAGCCTGAGCTAATGGCCAAGCAGTTATAAATAATATTAAGCCTCTGAGTGATTATTTTATAAGCAGCTGCAGGTCCATGGGGGGTTGGGGAGTAGGTGGGACCCGAGAAACCTTCCAACTACACCCAGCCTCCATTGTTGCCTTCTTGACTGTCTTGCTAGGGAAGTATCAGATCAGTAGGCTAGTGCCTTAGGTTGATCTCTTCACAAGGTCAGAAACTTGAAGAGCTAGAGAGAGATTTTCTTCAATTTGTAAAAATATAGGAACCCAAAATATCACCGTTTACCCAAAATAAATGTTCATGGGCTCCCTTGTTCTCTGACTTCCCTGACATGATGCCTTCAGGGACTTCAGTATTGCTGTCTTCAGCCCTGTCATCACCAGGGCTGTGGGTCCACGCATCCTAATGTGAAGTTCCTGCATATCTTAGGAAGCACATCTCCATTATAGCCACATTACCCTGAGCGCACACTCTCCCTGTTCTCAGAAGTGGGTGAGGCATGGCTTGCATTCTAAATCAATGTTTTTTTTTTCTTCACTATCATGTTTATTAATTGCTTCCCAGACATCATCTCTCTAGGAAGGAAGTGGGGCTCAGAACTATGCTGTTTTTTTGACTGGGAAGCGCCGACAGTATCACTCTTGAGAGTATCTGAGTGTGTGTCTGTGCTCAGAAACACCCTCCCACATTCGATTTCATTTTCAGGTTATTTCTCTATGCTGTGCTGATTTGTGAGCCCTCCTTCTGAGTTTCATGGAACAGTGGTAATCTGCTCCCCGGTGATCAGAATAGTTAGAACAACTGCTTTTAAATGAACTTTAGAAAGATAGCATGGGGATGCAGTGGACACTGTTCCACTCTCTTCCAGTGTGCTTCCTGAGCCTTGGCTGAGCCAGTGGAGAAGGATGCACCTTTTCTTCTTCTGATCCAGGCATATAAACCCAATAATTGGGCAGCCCAGACACAGAAGAAGTAGAAAAGAAGGAAGGGAGGAATAGATATTTACCTGAGTGGGCTGTCCTTGGAACTGGGCCAGGCAGTGTCCTGAAGCTACATTTACTGGAGAGGTACATATGGCCTGGTAGACACTGCTTGCTGCAGACCTCAGGCAGCCAGCAAGGTGCAGGGGTTGGGGAGGATTCTTTTTAAGAACTTTAGTTGCTGTACTTCCATTGTACAAAGGGTATGACAATGGTATGACAATGCTGTTTTGTTTGTGTCTATCATGCACTTTGGTCTTTCCTGGGCTTATTTCACTTAATAATCTATCCATTTCCCCAACTCCATTCTGGGGCTGAATACAATTCCGTTGTGTATATGTACCATGTTTTAAACCAACCACCTGATGGTGGATGTCTAGGTTGGACATCCCTAACTTGGCTGTTGTGAACAGGGCTTCTGTGAGTGTGATGAACAGGTGTCTCTTGTACTTTTGGAGGGAGTGCAGACTGGTGTGACCACTATGGAAACCAGTATGGATGTTCATTAGAAAGCTAAAATTAGACCTACCATATGGCCCAGACATCCCACACTTGGGAATATACCCAGAGAAAGAATTACAAAGCTACTTATCCTTCCCACTGATCAGTGCTCTGAAAACTGGTCTGCCCTGACTGCGCCTCTCCCTTTGGCATAGAAGACCTTCATCTCCAATCTGCTTCTTCTTCTACAACAGGACTTGCTCAAATCATTCACCATATGCTTAATGTGGTATTAAAATAAATAGAATGTGGCTTAGAGCTGCGTTCATATTTGAATCTTCACACAGCAAACGACATGCAGTCTATGTTTTTCCTACAATATCTTTGTCTCAGCCAGTCACAGCAGCTGAGTCTCAATAATCCTAGCCTGACATCTGAACAGACCATAACCATGGAAGGCAGGTGTCTCCTTACATCATTTGCACCAAGGAGGTAAAAGTTCCGGTGCAGCCATTAGGTAGAGTGTGGGAACACAGTACGGAACAAACTATATGCTATGAACTGCTATCTAGTTGCTGGCCATGGTGCTGCACATCTGGAATCCCAGCACTAGGGAGGCTGATGCATGAGTTCAAGGCTAACCTGGGCGACACAGTGAGACACTATGAAAACAAAACCAGAGACAGAGGAGGAAAGCAAGCAAGCAAACAAAAATACCCAAACAAACAATAACAAAAGCAAGCACTCTGAATATATTCAACAGGAGATATCTCGGGTGGTATGGTCATACAGAAAAGAATGTAGTGAAGCTGCCTCCACTCATGTGCCTGTCCCCAGTTGCCCTCCTCTCAAGCATTCAGCATATTTTTTTTTTATCTTTTCAAAGACATTTTGTGAGCATTATTGTTCTAGTCAAGGCTATGCAGAGAAGTTAAGTCGGTAGGACATATAGGAAGAAGTAGACATAAGTGAGAATATTTATTGTAAGAGTTGGCTCATGACATTTAATTTCACTTTTTAATACTTTGATTTTTTTATTTTTATATTAACTTGTGTGTGTGTGTGTGTGTGTGTGTGTGTGTGCGTGTGTGTGTGTGCATGTGCGTGTGCATGTGCATATGGTGCATGTGTATGTGTGCTATAGCACACATTCGGAAGCCAATGGGTGGGAGTTGGTTTTCTCCTTCTACCTTGTGGGTCTTGAGAACAAAACTCAGATTGTCAGTTTTGGAGCAAATGCCTTTATCTGCTGCGCCATCTCACTGTCCCAGGTCTTGACATTTTAAAGGTCAAAGAGTTCCACAAAATGCCAAGTGCAAGATGGAAATTAAGGAAAGCCAGTGGTATAAGTCAGGCTAGGTCAGAAGATATATAGAACCCCTGTAATTCGTGGTCCACAGCTGAGAGAAACGGGCCATTTTCATAGGAACCTGGAGTTCTGGTTTCCAAGGGTGGGGAGATAGAGATCCCAGTTCTGGAATAGAATCCGTCTATCCCAGCTTGGTCTTTTGCCCAAGCAAGCCCTCATGTGTTGGGTGGTGCCTGCCTACATGGTGGAGGTGAATCTTATTTACTGATTTACCCGCCAGTCTCTTCCAGGAACACCACCGCAATCACACCCAGACCTGTACTTTAACAGTGGTACAAGTGTCCACTTCTCACACCTCAGTCTACACAACAGTAATGAAATGCTTGTGCTTATTCCATTTTGTTCACATTATTTAAAAAAAAATGGTGGTTCTGCATCTGCTACTTTGCATATCAGCTAACCTGAATCATGGCTAACCTGACTGTGAAGAGCCTTCCCATGATGGCCTGGTGCCATGGTGTCACAGAGCAGAACTGCACTGAAGTTTATTTTCCCAGTTCTTTGATACTCTCTTACTTTTAATCTTTTGCCATGAAAATATTAAAAGGGTGTTGCCCTAATTCACCTAATGCGGTTCGCACGAGCAGGAATGTCCAGTACAGCAACTCAAAGCTGAACCAATAGACTAAATGCACTTGTTTTCATGGGGGCTGTGTCTAATTCTCCTCATTAAGGGCTCAAACTCACTTCTGATCCAGCAAGAAACACCTCAGAGGGCTTGTTTCCAACACTGGCACCCAAATGATAGCACTCGAGGTTTTAACTTGACAGTCTGACAGGTAGACGTGTGCATGCCCCAGGCTTCCTTGACTCTCCTGATCCCCTGTTGGGGTGCTGCTTTGGGGAGGTTGTGCAACTTTTAGGAGGTGGAGGAAGTATGTCACTGGAGGAGGCTTTATAGCTTTGACCCATTTCCTCTTCTCTCTCTCCCTCACCACCCTCTGCCTCCATCATGTGTGTGGGTGAAGGGCGATGAGCCTGCTTCCTGTTCCTGCCCTTCCTACCCTGACAGGCTCTGCGTCACACCTGCTTTTCAGGATATTTTATCACAGCATTAGGAAGGGAACTAAGACCCCCCTCCCCATCACCCCAGCTTTGCTTTATGCTCCCTGACATCCTAAGGTGCTGCTCTGCCTCCGGACCTCTCTGGTTCAGGACCCTCCTTTGCTTAGCTGCTACATCCCATCCTGGCAGAGAACAGAAAAGGCCCACGGCAGTGACCACCAGACTTTACCCTGTAGGTCTGGGTGTAATTAGACTGACTCCTGAATGTGAGTGAACCCTCTTTCATGTCATGTATGCCAAACTTCAAAGAATATGGGAATGCTAATATTTCTGCCCTTGAAAATGTCCCCTGTAATGTGAGAAATCCACAGTTTGCTTAAAGGGCAAAGGAATTTATTCGGGGAGAAAAATTCACTGTACAGAACAGAATTGTCACAGGTTCTGGAATGCTGGGGCACAGTCTCACTGGTTCAGACCGTCTCAGTCAGTCCCATCCAAGCCCACCAGGGAGAGAAGGACCTAAGGATAGCCAAGAGGCCACGCCCCAGGGGCATGTACTTTAAGGTCACAGGCAGGTAGAGCAATTACCTGCTAAATCTCTAGGGCTGCGCTTCAGGGTCATTGACCAGATATCCACTACACCCCTGGTCGTTTACATAGTCAAAATGAAAGATTATGTTACAGATAGGAAAAAAAAAAGAAATTGGCTTTTTTTAAAAAAGCATTTGTTTTTATTTTTAATTAATATGTGTGTGTTTGTATGTGTCTGCCTTTGGGTATGTGCAGGTGCCTACAGAGTCTAGAAGGGGGCATCTGGACACCTGGAGCTGAAGTTACAGGTAGCTGTGATCCATTTGATGTGGGTGTTGGGAAGTGAGCTCTGGTCCTTGAATGATAAACAAGCTCTCAACTTCTGAGTCATCTCTCCAGCTGCCAGACTTTTGTTTAGAGTGGCTAGTTTGAACAACAAATTTGAATTTCAGGTGCATGAACCATCTCCCAATGACTTGAAAGGAAATGAATATAATTTTATCACCACTCTGCCCACGTTTTTTGAAAGTACACTCTGTCTTCCTCCTGGCCCACCTCTCAGTTGGAGTAAATGAAGAGCAATGATGATGTATCATATCTACTTCCCATGATTCCATTGTTCCTTATCACAAGCAATTTATATGAATACTGACATTAATTAATTCCAGCTTCATCTATCATGTAGCTCAACGTTTAATCTAGTCCTGTGAATTAGGTAAAATTTAATATTCTGAATTCTTGAGTTCTTACCTTGAGTGATAAAGGAGGTCATAAATCTAAGCCAGCACTTGTGTTCTTCATTTTGCCTGATACTCCATCATCTCCAAGCAGGTAAGAGCTTCAGGAGAATTCAGGAAGAGATCTACGGAGATTGATGAACTCATTGTTAATGTGGAGGCGTGTATAACCATGACCAGCCTCTCCGTTCTTAATGACCCTCAAAAATATTCAGAATAAGAAGTCTATTCCCAGAAACATATATCAGAAATTCTGGAAGCTGGTCACTTTTGAGTCAATGCTCTTTCTTATATTTCTTTAAAATGTGCATATTTATTTTTTAAAATCTTCATGTGAGACCAAATATATTCTGGGGCATTCAGCTTTGCTCCTAACATCCGAAGCACCTTCCCAGGTACACACAATAGCATCGGTGTCTGCCTGTTTTTCTTTGGGACCCAATCTAACCAAGAGCTGAGAATGTTAGACTTCAAATACGGACTTTGCTCTGCTCCCCAGTCAGCAGCTCTGTCGAGCAGCTGTAGGTATCTGCTCACTCCTTTAACCATAACCATGGCCCTCTGCTCTTCCTGACTCTAGGCAGTGAGTGACCTTCCTGCGGTTCACAGACAGCAGTCATTCATCTCCAGCACTGACATCCAGGGGAGGACAATTAGACAGGATATCCGAGGCTAACTTGAGTGGGGAATTACTGTGAAAGCTTATGTCTTCTGTTTTCCAGATAATAGTGTGGGATGTGGCTATTGTGATGGGGGAAGGAGTCAGGAAGGCAGAGGTGAATTGTGGTAAAAGACGAATGTAACAAAGTACAAGTTTGCAGTGAGTTTGTACGTCCTACGTATTTGGTCTGACCCAAGTTCCAAGACATTAATTGCTTTCCGTGATTGAGTCCAGAAGACTTGATTTTTCTCTCAGGTTTCTGTTATCTTCCAAGGCAGCAAGTTTCTATCCCCATCACATTGTCAGCCTACCAATCTTTGTCTGTTTACAACTCAACTTTAAGAATGAGATTCCTGAGCTGGAGAGATGGCTCAGCGGTTCAGAGCACTGGCTGTTCTTCCAGAGGAACCAGGTTCAATCCCAAGCACCCACATGGCAGTTCACAACTGTCTATGACTCCAGTTCCAAGCGATCTGACACCCTCATACAGGAATGAATGCAGACAAAACAGCAATGCACATAAAAAAGAATGAGATTCCTGTGCAAAGTCAGGAACGAGTCCAGATGCAGTCTATGTATGCATCCCCTGCTTCCCTTGGTGGCAATCCAAATGTGAGTGGCACTGGGGCGTGCATCCCATTGTGACACACACAGATCTCCCCCTGCACAGCTGGTGGTACACATGATTAATTTTTCTCCCTCCTTGTCTCTTCTGGGCTGAACATAGTCCTCTTCTGAGTGTGTTTATACAGTAAAAGTTATCCCCAACTGGAATTACTTTTGCAACAGAGTATTTGGAAATGCT
>CABHPR010140897.1:0-10194 GCA_902168415.1 Peromyscus melanophrys | reverse complement strand
GTATTTATGTTCTAATGAAAATATTTCATGTTGATATTCTGTCTCACTGGTAGAGATCTAATAAACTTAGCTTAACATATTTAATATCATTGAGAGTTATTTTCCTATTAAAGTTTTCATATTGTGAAACTGCAAAAAAACCTAATAATCTAAGAATCTATAAAATAAGATAATATTCAATAGTATCAAGCATGGAGTCCTTACCTTTAATGCCAGCACTCAGGAAGTAGAGGCAAACAGATCTCTTGTTTGTGGCCAACATGGTCTACAGAATGAGTTCTAGGCCAGCCATAGATACACAATGAGATTCTATTTCAAAAATTTCAACATGTAAAAATAACTTTGCATGACTCAAAGAAAAAAGTTAAAAGCTGAAAATCATGTTTGTAGATTTCTCAATTTGTTAATATATATAGTTATGACATCTTGCATTTCATTTAAGTAACAGTATAGGACAGAATATAATAATGTAACATAGATTTCTTTGCTTGAAATAATCCAGTTGATCAAGAGCATTCATTACCCACATATATTAAACCATATATTAGTTATTGCGGTACTTTATACTGAAGTATTCATATGTAAAATAACATTAAAATGGTTTGTTGCAAAGACATACTTTATCCATAAGCGTGATTCTGTTTATCTAATTAGTTAAACAATGTTAAAATCTACAACACTGTCTAATGTGAAATCCTGAAACACAAAAATCTACCAATCACCTTTCCACACAAGTTTTGAACTTATTCTATTAGAATTCATCAAATTTGCTTTAGTCAGATTATTCCCTAAGTTTATGTAGTAATTCATTTAACATTTTTCCTGATTCATACTCTAAAAACAAGATGCTTAAAAGAGAGGTCCATGGGCTTTTACTATCAAGGAGGCATAAGAATAATTTACTTTTATAATGTAATATAAGAATATTATATTTGGAGAGTTAAGTTGGTGTGGTGAAATCTGGAAGCTCTTGATTGTGTCTCTCCTTGCCAATATGCTTATCAAATGTTACAGAAATTCTTTTTTCCCCAGAGGGTATGAGTTAGGATTCCTTATCAGGCTCTTACTCTGCAAATTATTTATGAATTAAAAAAAACAGGATGCTTATAAGATTGACTATTATATGTGAACCTTTTATAAAAGAGTTGAGTTTTATATTGTATTGTGTTTATATATATATATATATATATATATATATATATTCATACATAGTCAGAACACGTGAAATTGATAGGTGTAGAAAATACTGGTGTTAAATGTGGGGCTATAAAATACATAAACTTTAGAAATGTTACAATAATGTATTCAAATGACATATTGTTGTCAGAACATGCTAGATATAAATCTAATTTATAATTAATACAGAGTAAAATAATTAAATGTCTCACTTTTTTCATCATTCAAACGTCAGAGAATGGTAGGCACCTAACACACCAATGATTTAAATTTAAAAATCTAAGACAATTCAATTTGTAGAACAAGTTTAATCTATTTTTACAATCATATGTTCTAGAAAGTTCTGTGTATAATGCAGACATGGATAAAAGTCACCTTTAAAAATACATGAACTATTAACCAATGGCTGAGGGGCCCCCAACTGGATCAGGCCCTCTGAATGGGTGAGGTAGTTGATTAGCTTGATCTGTTTGGGAGGCATCTAGGCAGTGGGACCGGATCCTGTGCTCATTGCATGAGCTGGCTGTTTGAAACCTGGGGCTTATGCAGGGTCGCTTGCCTCAGCCAGGGAGGAGGGGACTGGCCCTGCCTGGACTGAGTCTACCAGGTTGATCTCAGTGCTCGGGGGAGGCTTTGCCCTGGAGGGGATGGGAATGGGGGATGGGCTGGGGGGAAGGGGAGGAGGTAGAACAAGGGAATCAGTGGCTGATATGTGGAACTGAATGATATTGTAAAAGAAAAAAAAAAAGAAACAGCTTGCTCAAGGTCACACAGGGAGGCATTTGCTAAGCTAATGTTTAAATTAAAACCTTAAATTTCTAAAAAAAAAAGTATAAGGCAGAAAGATAATAAAGTTTATGCACTTAAAATATGCATAATTCTTTAAATGTGATATATAGGTCAGAAAAAATTCCCTCAAAAAGTCAACTACCTTGAATATAAAACATTAGTATAAGAGATTATATAACAAAATGCTTAGAGTATTTTGCAAATGTAAAAATTAAATGTTGAAAGTATTTGAAATGGCTAAAAAAGTATGAGATGATCTTTTACAAACTATACCCTGCTTAGCTTTAATTGTTAATGTGATAGAGGCTACAGTTATAAGAGAACCCAATTCCATTGTGGAATTTCCTAGAAACAATTGGCTTCGTATATGTCTATGGGAGATTTGTTTATGTATTAACTGATGGAGGAGTGCTCAGCTCATGGTGAGTGGCACTATTTCTTGAGCAGGTGGTCATGGACTATATAAGAAAATAAGACAGGAATGAGCCGAAACAGCCAGCAAGCAGCTGTCTTCTTGGTTTCTTTTCTTTCTTTCTTTCTTTCTTTCTTTCTTTCTTTCTTTCTTTCTTTCTTTCTTTCTTTCTTTCTTTCTTTCTTTCTTTCTTTCTTTTTCTGCTTCAAGTCCCAGCTTTAGCTCCTTCCCTGACTTACCTCATTGGCGATCTAACACTTGTGAGCTGAAATAAATCCCCCCCCCCCCCACCAAGTTACTTTTGGTCATAGTGTTTCATCATAGCAACAGAAGGAAGTTATAACAAAATGGTAAATAGAATGATCAATAAATTCCTGAAAGACATGTAAATTTTACTACAAATGGAAGGATTTAAAGAGAAAACAATAGCAGAGTATATTACAACATCTTTCATACTGACAAAGAACATAGTTTCCAAGTTTGTGAGAATGTAGCAAATGAAGAAGAAAGGATAATTTGGCTGATCAAGTATAAGAATGATTGTAAAGTGTATTCATTTAACCATGGTCAGAGGCTACACACAAAATTCTATTTTATACTTTCTAAAACTGTTTACTGATGTACACAAAGGAATGCATAGAAATTAATAAACTAGCTTCTAGTAAACTAGAAAAGACAAATCAACCAATAAAGCAATAGAGGATAAATAAATATCTGCATACATGCAAAGGATCTGTGCAGCCATGAATCTGTGAGAAACTGAACTACATTTGTAAGTACAGATAAAAGATAAATGATAAATGGAGTATGTTGAATTGCAAAGTCAGTTTGTAGGAACAGAGACACATTATGTGGCAAATTGGTGGGACATGATTTTTTTTTAATTAAGAGATTTTCTATTCACTTTACATATCAAGCACGGATTCCCCTGTCCTCCCTCCTGTCCTCCCCCTCCTTCTGGATTCTCCTGTCCCTGTCCTCTGCCTCATCCTTTTCCTCTCTGGACAATTTTGTAGAGTACCTTCAGGTTCATTGGAAAATGAAGGGGACGGTACAGAGAAGCCCTTTTATCCCTGCACAGCCCTCCCATTATCAACATTGTTTGCTATGTGCAATGGGCCTGTCAGTTTGTTCCTCCTTTGTGATCAGACACCCTTGCTCAAGTATTCCGTCTGTGGTCTGTTGTGAAAGATCATTTGGCACACAGACCGTGAGGAATTTAGCTACTATATCCGTTGGTCTTGGACTTGGGTAGTACAAATGCTCTAACATCCTCCATCGATGTCGTATTGACTAACATGAAACTTCTCCATTTTACAATCAATTTGTCAGTATTCACAAGCTAATTTGTTAAGATTGTGACTGAGATGACATCACTCTAGAAGGAACTGACGTACTGATGACACTGTCTTCCTGTCTGTGAATACAGAAGGTCTCTTCATTTATGTATCCCTTAATGAGTTTTGTGATTTTTCTAGTCTATATGCTGTTTCTATTTTCTTATAATTATGCCTAAATTTTATTGAGGTTTTTTTTTAATAGTTGATATTGTGTAGTTTACATTTCAAATTCCACCCATTCATCACTGATATTTAGGAAATCAGTTGACTTTTACAGATAATCCTTGTGTTTTTCAGTCTTGGGATTATCACTCACTCTGGTTCCAGAGATGATTGGTCAATCCCTTTCCATTTCCTGCATAAATGATGTGTCACCTCTTAACACAGATAATTTTCTTCCCTGCCTTCCTTATACCTTTCATTTCTGTTCCTTGTTCTATTGTAGTTTTTATTTCCAGTATCTTCTTGAAGGAAGGGTCGAGAGGAAAGATGCCTTTGCCTTCTTCATGATCTTCTTTAAGCTCTGAGTTCTTTGTCATTGAGCATGATATTAGTTGTAGGTATTTTGCAGACATTCTTTATCTAGTTGAGGAAGTTTCTCTCAAGTCCTAGTTTTCCTGAATTTTTTACTTTATTGTGAATGAGCATTAGATTTCAACTGATGTCTTTACCACATCTATTGATACAATCATTTGGTTTTCTTTTTAGCTTGTTGGTGTGGTGGATTATACAAATTGATTTCCTTGTGAGTTAGACTGGTTCTGCATCCTTGCAAAAAATCCTACTTGTTCATGTTGC
Source organism: Peromyscus melanophrys (assembly GCA_902168415.1). Taxonomy (NCBI): domain Eukaryota; kingdom Metazoa; phylum Chordata; class Mammalia; order Rodentia; family Cricetidae; genus Peromyscus; species Peromyscus melanophrys. The sequence goes on along the minus strand of CABHPR010140897.1, from coordinate 5,679 downwards.
ATAATTATTTTTATTGCTATTGGATTCAACTTCTAACACACTGCTAGGAATTTTTGTATCTGTGTTTATAAGAGATACTGTCCTGTGATTTTCTTTGCCTCTAGTGTCTCCAGGCTTGCTGTTAGAATAACCCAGTCAAGATAGAATGAGATCTAAAGTGTTTCCTCTTCCATCCTCTGAAAGAGATTACGTGAAGTTGATATAAAGTTTTCCTTAGATGTGTGGTAGCCTTCACTAATGACTCCTTTGGGGCTTGTTGTTTTGTGTTTTAGATTCTTAACTCTGATTCTTTTGGGGGAAAAAGTTTCCATTTTTAAACTATTTTAATGTTACATGCAATATATTCAAATAGTTTTTAAATCTTACATAATATCTATGTGCTTTTCATAAGCTTATATACTGATTCTGTATTATACATCTGTAATACACTCTTTCAGCTTTCATTACTATTAGGCAGTACTCTCAATATGCAGCTGTCTCTAGATGATTAGCCTACTGAGAAGTTTTTGGAACCTTATGTTAAAACAGACCAAAACTTGCGTTTAAAATGGAGGTTATTAAACCAAAAATGCTTAAAAAAAGAGATTTTCTATTCCTTTTACATATCAACCACTAATTCCCCTGTCCTCCCTCCTCCCACTCCCCAGCCTTCCCCCGAATCCACCCCCCAATCAGATCTCCTCTAAGGCAAGGTCTCCCCTGGGGAGTCAGCAGAGCCTGGTACATTCAGTTGAGGCAGGTCCAAGCCCCTCCTCCCTGCACCAAGGCTGAGAAAATTGTCTAACCATAGGCACTAGGTTCCAAAAAGCCAGCTCATGCACTATGGGACAGGTCCCGGTCTCACTGCCTGGGGCCTCCTAAACAGTTAAAGCTAAACAACAGTCTCACTTATCCAGAGGGCCTAGTCCAGTACCATGGGGGCTCCTCAGCTATTGGTTCACAGTTCATGTGCTTCCACTAGTTTGGCTAGTTGTCTCTGTAACTTTTTCCAATCATGGTCTCTATATCTCTTGCTCATATAATTCCTCCTCTCTCTCTTTGATTGGACTACAACTCTGTCCCAGTTGCTGACTAGCAGGCAAAACTCCTGCGGGAAGCCCCCCACCCCACAAACGCCCCTGCAGTCTACACACTCTGCCCTAATACCCATCCATCTGAGACCCCAGCAACTACCTGAGTCAAGGAAACCAAACTGCCAGCTCTCATTGGACCAAGAGTAACCTCCTGAGACAGGGAATCTGCCAGCCCTCATTAGACCAAGAGTGGATTTCTGAGACATAGAATTTGCTACCTCTCATTGGACCAAGAGAAGCTTCCTGAGACATAGATTCTATCAGCTCCGACTGGATCAGGAACATGATATTTTAACACTGCACATTTGAAACATACTCTGATGGAGTGAGCAAGAAAAAGAACATTTAGGAGACTTCAACTTAATATGTACTATTCATGGACTTTACTTCAGTAGATACCAAGTGCCCATTAAATTTGTTCACATCATACTAACATATCAACATACATACATATTATGCACATGAACTATCATAATGTTCTTATACACATTTGCACTCATAGCACATATATTTTGAGTGAAATATTGGCAAAATCAATTATATCTAATCTAATAACATTGGATTAAAGTAACCTACTTTGGATAGAAGCTTGCTTTTGTGTTTGACATTATTTACATATAATCATTGGCTCTTGGAGTACAAAACTATTTCTTATTAAAAATGAGGACTAAATGTCAAGTTTTCTAGAAGTTCATGATTTTTGGATTGTTGAAAATTTCCTAGACTTTGAATGACATGTATTTGACTGTAAGGATTAGATTATCCATCAGTAGTCATTTGGAGTTTGACTTCTAGACATTGGAATTTCAACACAAAAATATTAAAGTTGCAAATGATGATAATTACTGTTCTGTTTGAATTTTCAGTTAAACTTAAGAAAATAAATTAAAACAAGATATGAATGTAACTAGTAAATAAGTTCATTGAGTAATGAAACAGATTAAGTCAATACCAAGTAGTTCAAGCCCTGATTTATGTTCTTAAAGGAGGAACATTTTACAGTATAATAATTACCTGAAGAAATGAGGCCTATAGCCACTGTGGAATACTTATATATAGATTTTTAATGTACCTCTGCTCTTTATTGCAAGAAACTGTGAACTCAAATGAATAACCCTAATTATACACTGCCACCTGCAATAATAGCACTAAGCAAAATTATACAACTTCTTTAAAAAAATGTTTAGCGCCTGTAGGAAGGACACTATTTACTATTGAGTTAAGTTTACTATTAAGTTAAGCAAACCATTGTTTTTGGTTTATATCAAAGATTTCTTTATCATGATTTAGAGTTTTCATTTTGACCTCATGTTATCAAAATAGCATAGCAAAGGCAGTTAAAACATAGTCTGTATTTAAAACAGGCATCATTTTAATAGGAAAATCATGTGTAATTTCAAATGATCATCAAGCAATAAAGTAATAAATTATTGAAAAAAATCAAGAAAATTTTGATTTCTGTATTTGAAATTGTTGTCCAACTTTGCTGACTATTGTGAAAAGGATACAGAATTACTGAGCTCATATCCATTTTCTTCTCATTATTACCACTTAATCTTGGGCTAGTTTTTGCAAGACATAAGATTTATATGATCAATTGTTGTTTTTTATAAATTTCAGGCAACATTTATAAATTTAAGGAATAAATAATGAGAATTATTCTAAGAATAATGTTAGTTAACTACCATATGGAAATAAGCGAAAAATGTGTGATCATATATTCCAAAATCCATAGAACTGACATTGAATTGAACCACTATATTCTATATTCTTTTACTGAGCTTTTATTTTATTCCAAGAACTGAGTAAAGACATGTAGACACAATTTTGAAAAGATATGGAAATATCCTAAATCATTTTATTCTAAATGTGTTTTGGTGTAAAGTGTGAACTTTCCACTAGTAGTAATCTTTTGTTAGCAAATCTGTGTTACAACTAAAATGTTGCTTTATGAGAAATGAAAGGTGACTGGAACAGAAGACAACACTTTTCAGTAAAGTAAAACTGACTGATGTTACATCCTTTAAGAACACCTACAGAAAGTTAGGAAGTATCATGAATACAAGTTACATGAAGCCTAATTTGGGAACAAGGACAAATGAAATTGTTCCTGGTTGGTGACATCGAGTTCTCAACAAGTTGTGAACATATAATTAATATTCTCTGGACCTTATTTTTTAAATGTCTAGATGTCAACTGAAGGAGACAGACCACATAATTTCCTACCCTGTCATGATGAGAAAATGAACCTACTAGAAAATTTAATGAATCATTTTTTTTTCCAAGACAGGGTTTCTTTGTGTAGCTTTGCGCCTTTCCTAGAACTCGCTTTGTAGACCAGGCTGGCCTCGAACTCACAGAGATCCACCTGCCTCTGCCTCCTGAGTGCTGGGATTAAAGGCATGTACCATCACCGCCCAGCGAAGTAGAAGTTTTAAGCACAGGCACACCCATAATGGTTTGTGCAGAGGATTGGGACTTGTTCAAAGAAGAGTATGCTTTAGCTATTAAAATAAAAATATCCTTACAATGTTGGCTGCTTAATCACAAAGAATCTTCAGATATCAAACTTTCTGAATATCCTCAGTCTCAGATAAATGTATTTCCACTTTAATTTTGTAGTATTATTATTCAATTTAATGCAGTGATTTGGATTTGTGTAATATTGTTTTGTAGGTAATTGGAGAGATTTAGTTCATCTTCACTATCAGCTTAATGAGGAAGCAAAGCCAAATGGAAAAATGTCTCTGTGTGTGTCCATGTGGATACATTCCAGATTGGCTTAACTGAAGAAGAAAGACTCATCTTGAATGTTGGCAGCACCTTCCCATTGGCTCAGGGTTTTAAATGAATAAAAAGTGGAAATACTTGAGCATCAGTGTTCATCTTTTTTGTTTCCTGACTGCAGACACGAGGTGCTCATCTGCTTCCATGCTTTCCCTCTCTATCTCTATGGACCAGAGAGTATGCTCATGGAACTCTAGATGAAAGTAAGTCCTTCCTTTGATAAGTTTTTTTTTCAGGAATTTTATCATAGTAATGAAAAAAATAAGTCATACTCTGAGGATAGTCAATGCTTCCTATGGACTTTAAACTCCATATACAGAGGTCAAATGCTATATTCATATTTATCATATACCTCTAGGAAACTATAACTCAAAATAAACATGTCTTTCATTGTGGAGAATTTTTCAAGTTTGTCTGCATATATGCTACATCAACCCAAATCTGAATGTTTATCAAAGAGTATCTTAGCTTAAACTCAACAAAGAAATCAATAATAATTTCAAAATAATTCAAGTTGACTTAATGATAAACTATCCACTTTTTTCCTATTCTCTTAAATATTTTATAGGGTATGTCTTTATCTCAAGATTATAAATTTTATATTCTGACAATCACTCTACCTTTTAAGAACCTTGGGACTCTTGGGATTGTTGTCTTACATGAATAAATAATCTAAATTTGTTTAATGAGATCCTGTCATGTTTGGCTGAAGAATACCAATGAAAATTATTACATCTCCAATAAAATTAAGAACCCTCTAAAAATGACACTATATTTACCTCGTTAATAAAATCTTTTTTTTTCAAGACAGGATTTCTCTGTGTAGTTTTGGTGCTTGTCCTAGATCTCACTCTGTAGACCAGGCTGGCCTCAAATTCACAGAGATCTGCCTGGCTCTGCCTCCAGAGTGCTGGGATTAGAGGCATGCGCCACCACTGCCTGGCTTCATGATTGAAATCTTTAAGTAAGATTATACCATTGGAGTGACACTGTGCATAATGGATTAACACAAAGAGATTTCATGTTTCTCCCTATGCTTTTATTGTTGTGGTTTGGTGGGTTTTTATTTTCATTTTTATTTTCTTTGGAGAGAGAGAACTAACCTGAATTTAGATGGGTATGGTGATGGGAGGATCTGGGATGATTTGGAGACTGGAAAGAATATAATCAAATATTACATGAAAAAAACTAAGTAATACTAATGATGATAAAGAAATATTCATGGGGAAAGCTGCAAGGAGTAGACCTGGCCAAACTGAGATGATGCTTGTGCCACAGGCAAGAGAGCTTCAAGGCAAGACAACCAAATGATGTTGCAGTCAGACAATCTGCCCAAGAACCGCACATTCCATACTTGAAGCTCCAAGATTTCATGATTCCCTTGCTCACTGTTCCTAGGGTTTCATTTCTACTTTTGGAAGTGGACTATTAATTCCATAACATTGTCTATTCTAAGTATACTATCATACCTCTCTGTAGCAAGGTCCACTGTCAAATGATTGTCATGAGTCTTAGAAAAGACTTTGGACTTCTAAACTTTAAGATTATGGGGAGTATGAAATTGAGCTGAACACATTATTGCAGTATGTAATAGACATATGTGTGTTGGGGCAAAGACAATGCATCATAGTTGAATGTGTTAATGTGCTTAAAATCATTCCACCAGCTGGGAGCACTGGTCTGGAGGTCATGGAATTTTTAAGAAGTGAGGTTTGGCTGTGGAAGTAGGTCTCCATGGCCAGGTTCCCAGGTTATAACTATTTCCCAGTTCCAGTTTTCATTCCTCAGCTTCCCACCTTCTGCCATGACATGACCAACT
>CABHPR010140896.1:0-18800 GCA_902168415.1 Peromyscus melanophrys | reverse complement strand
AGAGAGAGAGAGAGAGAGAGAGAGAGAGAGAGAGAGAGAGAGAGAGATTCATATACCTAAAATATGTGCTACAACAGCATTTCTTCCAGTTTATCATGTAAATTTGACAACATCTCAGAAGCTCTCTATTTCCTCCTCAGTGAACTGAGAGATGAGAATAACAACATCCTAGGCAGCCAAGTGTACCGCATTCTTCTGTGTTTGGAAGCTTGGGCTTCATGTTTAGGATGTGCACATTTGTGCACTGAGCTGGAGACAGAAGTGTGCAGAATATGAAAACAGAGAGATAGTTATTTTTTTAAAACTGAACACATTAGAAAGGAGTTTTTCAAAGGAACTACTGCTGACTACAAGTCTTAAAGAACTAAATTCATGGGCTGAAATGCAACATCTTCTCCTAACAGAATACTGACTATGTAAATGAGATCCCCAGGTCACCCAACTGACAAACTAGCCACAGACTGATTCACAATCCTTCTAATAGCTTGCAGTGTCTTTTAGGAAGTTGAAACTTGGGCAGGTGAGAAAATAGTGGTGGAAAATGCAAAATTGTTTCAAGTATTTAAATCATACCATAATGATTTTGTAATTCAAAACACATTTACCAATAAGAAATCTTATCTGAGGAAATTTTGCCTTTCCCAGGAAGAAGCCCACTTATTGACTGTGCAGTGTGGAATGGTCATCCGTGAAACCACATGCATACAAAAACAAAAACTGACTCAGTAGGTTTGGTTTTATATATGTTTGTGCATATACATGAATTTATGAGCATACATGCATGCCTGTATGTGTGCATAGGTGTATGTGCATGTGTGTGTGTGTGTGTGTGTGTGTGTGTGTGTGTGTGTGTGTGTGTGTGTATGTGTGTAATGGTAACAATAAAAAAAGGAGCAAACAACTTGGGGGAGAACATGCAGGGGGTATGAGGGAGGGTAGTTTGTACTGTGTGAAGGAAGACAATGGAGGGGGAAAGAGATATAGGTCTATTTATATTGAAAATGTATTTTAAAAGATATGTCATCAGCTGACTCCATGCATTTAATTAAAAAATGCTTTAGCTTTATTTCACTGTAGCAAACGTTCAGGGTATTTCTTTGCAGATGTGACATGAGAGGGCCATGTTTCCAGGGGACAGTTTCAATAACATATAAGGATGTACAGGAAAAGTATACCCTTGATATTAAGTGATAGTTTTGTCCTTTGGTGAAAATTTTTATTATTTAGTGATAAGTTTCATCATTATTAATGATAATGTTAAAAGTAGATGTATTCTCTTTACATTAAATAAACTTAATAAATTAAAGTGACAAATTAATTTAAGATATTAAATCAAATTAAAAATGAGAAAAGGAAATCCTTACTTACCAGAATAGTTAAAATGGCAATTCTTCCCTAGCAAATATGGTAAAAAATAAACAGTGAGAAATATTAATAGTATCCATTCTAAAAGAATACTTCACTTTATATAACGGCACCGTACTTGTTGCTGGAGAGCTTCTCTCCAGGTCCCACCAAGCCCCGCAGTTCCACAACCCACGGATAAATAATCACTCAGACACTTATATTACTTATAAACGGTATGGCCGTGGCAGGCTTCTTGCTAACTGTTCTTATATCTTAAACTAACCCATTTCTATAAATCTATACCTTGCCATGTGGCTCATGGCTTACCAGCATCTTCACATGCTGCTTGTCCTGGTGGTGGCAGGCAGTATCTCCTCCTCCACCTTCCTGTTCCCTCAATTCTCCTCTCTGTTAGTCCCGCTTATACTTCCTGTCTGGCTACCGGCCAATCAGTGCTTTATTTATTAACACATGTGTCACAAAGAACATCCCACAGCACTTCCCCTTTACTTCTTTTTCAAAAAGGAAGGTTTTAACTTTAACATAGTAAAATTACATATTTGTGTGCACCCTATTAGTGTAGATTTTTGTATTCACTTTTGCATTGAATACGTATTAAATCACACGGCGCAAGAGTTTTTGTTTTTAACTTGAAGTCACAAAGTTACAACAAATTTTAGAATTAAAGAACTGTTTTAAAATGTCTGTGAAAGACGTGGGACACAGTTTTCTGTCTGCTGTGACTTGTGTATCAACAATCCAGATTTAAATAATGGTATTCTCCCAGAGATATGGTCCATATTTAGAGTGTGAAACCATTGGCACCATTACAGAACCAGCAGCTGGAGTTCAGACTTGACACATCTCAGCTGCTGCTTTCAGGATTACTGAAGCCAGACTCACAATTCTATGTCTGCTTTCCCTGGGAACTGTTGATGTTTTGCTATCTTTTCTGCAAAAGCTGGCATGAATCATTCCATAAATAATGCATTTAGGGTGAGCTTTCAGCTTAACTTCCTATTTTGACCTCCTCCTTTCTCAGTGACATCTTGTGGTTCTCTATATATTTCCATTTTGTTTAACTATAACTCATTTCTACCTTTCTAATAAAATAGTTAAGACCATTACTCATTACTGTGTATTTATTCATCATTAAAATTTTCTCACCAGGAGTGAACTAATTGCCCTATATTTCTTTTTTTAAACATGAATTTGTAAAGGTCTGACTTTATAAATTCTTCACAATCTTATATACTATATAGATAAAAGAAATGAACTACAGAACCTAAAAATGTGGTACTAACAAGAAATTGTCCTGATGTCATGGATAACAAGTTATGAGAGTTCAGAGTCTGAGATGGACAATGGGATGGAGCATTTTAAGTCAGTCTTGAGTAAAATTATACTATCTTGCTCATATATAGCATGGTATGGTGGGATAAATGTAAAAAAGAGTCTGAAAATTAATATAATATTTGTTCCTATGATCTGAGGAATCTATAATAGAGTGATATCATGCATTAAGTACATAATGTCGTTTGCTCATTAAATGAACACTATTGTATTGTTTGCTTTCACTTTCTCATTCACGGAGCAGAAAACTTATTTTTTTTATATAGGAAACATGGGTTCAGATGGACACATTGCTATTCAATGATGAGAATATAGTACAGAAAATCACTTTTTTACACAAAAGATTACACAGAGTATCATACCATAAAGTATTTTCTATAGAAATTCTTCTTCAGGAATGAGTTGGAACAAGTATTTCAATGTTGTGTTTCATTACAGTTTCCTAGATATTATGGGAGTTTCTCATGTCTGTTCTCCCAATGAATTCATAAGAAATAAGTGATAGTACTGTAAGTCATGTATACAAATGGGACACAAATTTACTGAGACATAATTTCCAAGCAGAAACATTTGATTCATTTTAGATATATAATCAGGCTCCACATTTTTAGAAGGCAATTTCTGGGATAGAACCAAGAAACCATTCTCTGTGTTAGAGGCCAGGCTGGTCTATAGAACGAAAGATACAAAAGTCACCTCTCAAGAATATTCAGAGAAATTTTCAATAACAGATCTCTGCAAAGATTTCTATAGTCATTTTACTTAAAAGCAACAATGTCATAGTCTTTTTAATTATTATGAAATGTGTAACAATTATATTAGGTAAGTCTATACTAAAGAAGTTTCAGAAAATAAAAACATGGTCAGATTCTTGTACCAGAAATCTGCTCACGTTGGTGATATTTTCATTACTGTTCTTCCGGATGACTTCATTTGCCCCTAACCTGTAAGAGAGTACCTCGAGACCAGAGTTTCTGTGCCTGTTTTTCCATCCTGATTCAGAACGGAAAAACACAGCCCTTGATGTTGCCACCTGTGTCCTCAAGTATATGACAAATCCTTGAGCCCGTAAGTGTCCTTGAGGTGTGTGTGGTTGCCAGAGTCAGAGATTGTTTGATATCATCATTTCTTTTTGTTTCAGCTGCACAAGAGAACACCACTTACCTCCTCTTTACCTGGGCTATTTTTTAAACAGTGTTAAAGGCTGAAGAGCAACGTAAATAATATAATTCTCATGAAAAGAAGCCAGTTTGAACAATGAGACACTAGTCGTCAGCCTCAGTCCTCCAGAGGCATGTTTTAATTTCATTGTAAAAGATATAGTGGTCTATTTTTATGCTTTTTGAGGGGAAGTATTTTGTGCTTTTTTTTTTGATAGCCATGTGTACATATCTTATTGTGACACGATTTTCTGTGTTAAAGAGTTGAAAAAAAACTGTCCATATCTAATGAAGACAATGAGAATTCGGGGGTGGAGTGGTATTGAAGCCATTCACCCCTTTTCAATTGAGCCTTTTTATTTCCTGGCTCTATGTGGCACCTGAGAAGTAATGCGATGCTTTTTCTTTTTCTTTTTCTTTCTTTCTTTCTTTCTTTCTTTCTTTCTTTCTTTCTTTCTTTCTATCATGAGCTGTCACCTGCTGTGCTACAAGTACCTTTTAACTTTACCATGCCATGTGGCCTGGTGCTTCTTTTCATCCTGCCTTGTTTTCAGATCCCCTTGTCTAAATAATACCAAGGGCAGGAAATTATCAATGTATAGATGAAGATCAGTAAAAATGCAAAGAAATGTGCTGCAGAGATGCTCAGTATAGGCGGTCAGCCATCAAGGGGACCTCAGACATGAACTGGTTTTCCAATCAGAAAGCTTTTTTATACTCTTGCTATCAGAATGGTTTCTTTTCCAGCAGGAAGGGCCAAGAAATCCAGAGAAAAAATCTTCACAAAAGTACATGCTTGCTGTGCCTTTTCTCCCCAATCTTCAGCCAGCTCTGCAAAGACCGCTGAAATTTTAAGTTATCAAATTCAACTGAATTTGTTTGTTGAATACTTATGAAAACTATCCAGCTAGTAGCAAAACCAAAATAACTGTCAAGTTTGGTCTTTTATACATTCAATCCACAGCATCTATCACCTAGTCTTCTGTCATCTGTCCATCATCTTATGATGATAGTAACAACTTAACATTACTGTTGGCAATTGGTATCAACAGAAATAGGAATCAAAGACTTCTAATAATGAAAGCAGGAGAAAATCATTAAAATTTTAATAATTATTTTATCATTTGAAAAAAATTGCAGATCAAACAGTAAAAGTTACAATTTAAGAAGTTACAATCTTGATGCAAAAAAAACTCAGATATGTGACTATGTAAACTACAAAATAGATTCATGCTCTGAAAATATAATAGAACGCATTATATTATGAGCAACATTCAAGCTCACAAAGGTGATCAGGATTGCAAATAGAGCTTATTGGCAGTAAAGTACATATTAAAAATGTGTATATATAAATGACTTTTGGTCACTTGTGTTAATGTGGACTATTCATGCTACTGAATAAGAGAGAGATAATTTCATTCACCAGTACAAACTGAAGTTTATCAATGTATTGTATGGACATGTATTATATGCTAATTTAATGTCTTCTGCAACCATAACCTTGTAGTATAATAATTTGGTATAGCCAAAAATTGCAAAGCAAAGACAATTAAAATGATAGGTACTTTCAAGCCTCTGGTTTTGTTGGGGAAATATGGCTTCATCTGACAGATCAATAATCAATAAACAATGTGTACATCTGTTATTGGCAATAGGCTACAGGATGACTCTGTCTATGCAAGTCTCATCCACGTCTGTTGCCTCAGCCACATTGCCTAGCTCATCTCCCTGTGTTCTCTCATTCTCCAGCTTGTTATTTTTTTTCTTGAAATAGCTATTTTTTAAATAAATAAATTGGTGGACTTTATAGTATAAAACCTCCACATATAATCTTAAGGCAGGTTGTTTAGCCTGTGAAGTTTATTAATATAAATGTCAGTAGATAATCTTGATGGTGGTATGTACCCCTCATCCTAATACATGGAAGACAAAAAGAAGAATGGGATTGCCTTCGTGATTGAGGCCACCTGGGCATACATATCGAGTTTATGACATCCAGGACCTGTCTCAAGAAACCAAACCAAACCAAAGTAAAACAAAAGACTCCATGGATATAGGATTATTCTAAGAGCATCTCAGAAGAAGGAAACTGAGTGATAGTGAATAGGTGGCTTTTCACTGATTGGTTGGCTTGTGAGCCAGCTGATACTCTTTATGTCAGTGTAACTACCAGAGAATACATGCCAATAATTTCAACTAAATATATAGAAAAACTAAATATTTCTTAAAGATGAATTACCTGGAAATACATATTAAAAATGTATATATAATTTAGTCTTCAAAAATAAACCCTTCTCATTACAGATTATTAATAAGGTAGCTATAGAAAGATGATCCTATATAATGTAAATAATTCTGGAGACAGGGAAAGCCAATAAATTATCCTTAATTCCATTGAAATGAATCATGAAATTTTCACTGGTTATGGTTGTGGCTATTAAATTGGAATGCTATGGAAAAATATTAAAAGAGTTTCAGATGGTAATACAAATGACCAAAAGCCTAGAGTGTTGATTATATTTATGAGGCTGGAAAAAAGAAGAACTTGGCATAATAGTTTGAAAAGAAATGCTACCAGTATTATCTTACAATGGAAAAAGTTGTTAATGAATCTACACACAAATAGAAATAAAAGTCACAAGAACTTCCAGTGCTTCCTATATTGTTTTAACCTCAATAATTAAAGTTTAAGATAATTAAACATGTTGGTTAAACACCTACTACTCATTAATAGGGTAATTACCATAGATTTCCATAGTAAGATAAGAATGTATTCTTCCACACCTGATTTATTATGCAAGGACATTATGTTGTTTAACTTGTTCTTGGAAATCAAGAGTATCTCTAGGCTTCAGCTTATAGAATTACTGAAAAGTCTACAAGAAATTAGATGCTTAAGAAGAGTTAAGACACAAAAAATGCAATCCACAAGGGCTGCACTATTTTCAGATGCTGCTAATTTGCATTTGACTAACACTGACTATTAAGGAGAACAGTGTGATTGGATTTGCATTTTGATTTAACACATTTAATCTAGGTGTTTAGTTGTTCATGACTTTGAGAATGTATTTTGTCATTCACTGAGATCACAGTTGTAGCTCTGTTATTCCTGACTTCTCTGAGATTTTTTCCACCTTGAATTTAAGGAACAAAATAAATTACCATGCCCCAAAGCACTGCATTACTTTTTAGTGTTGCAATTTCCAGCCCTTTGTATCTCCTTGAACATTTGACTTTTTTTTTTTCCTTGTCTTCTCTTGTGGTGCACTTAAGTAGAGCTATTTTGATTAAATAACTCCCCAGAGGATTGAGATTACAATACAATAGTGTTCCAAACAGGTTATTCTTGACTACATATTACCATTATGCAGTATAGAAATAAAATCAGTATTTCATAAATGCATGTTTCTATGAAACCTGCCAAAGAGATGAATATCTCCTTCATTGTTCCTGACACCACTGAATTATAAATAAAGTGAAGCTTAAATTGTTTATTTGCAATTGAAAAGCTCTGAGAAAAATATCAGTTATCAATGATGTGGTAACCTCCAGGAAAGATAGTAACTTCAAAATTACAGGAAACACAGTTTGAAATAATTTCTCTTAAAATTGGTCAGTTGTTCAGATTGCCATAAATCAATTCCAAAATCCAATAGAGTAAAAAATGAGAGGTGACTATATTCTTATTGAAGTCATTTTTTTTTTTAGATTGAATGTGATTCATTGTTTTGGAGTGTAATTGGCATTACAAACACATAGTATTTCTGATTAACAGGATGTTACCCTACCAGAACTATTTTCCGTAATGAAATTATTTACTCCCTTGAAAAGTTGATGTGTGCCTATGCAGAACAGCTCCCAGGAAAGCTGTCTAATGTCAAATGAGAAAGATAGTATTAGGGAGCTATACATTTTCAAATATCCAAGTGAAATAAATGACAATTTAATTGAATCTAGAACTTGCCTATTTCTGTAAAGTGGAAAGTAGAAGTTTTGTTACTGTGACTAAATATTAACCTCACCTAATGTTTCAGGTAACTAGTCATTTAACTAAAGAAAACAAAACCGCTGTCACAGTATTTTATATCTTAAGCACATTAAAAGGCTATGAATTCTGGTTTTAGTATGAATGTTCCTATTTTAGATCAGACATCACTAGGTTCAAACAAACAAAGAAACAAACAAAAAGTCTTGCCAAGATTAAAATCGTAAACCAATACCCAAGCAAAGCAAAGTTTTAAAAGCATGTCTGTCTTTGGTGTTACAACTAACTCAAGATGGTTTTGTGACTTACTGTGTTTTAAATGATTTTTTAATGTAATGAGGAATTATGCTGGTCTAGCAAAGTGATGATGGCAGATATTTTTTTCTAAGGTTCATGACTTCCCTAGCTCCAGGAAACTGGCTAAGTTTCTAGAGCCAGACAGGCTTTCCCTCTTGTTGAGTGGCTCTTTTTTTCTCTTTTTTAAATCCAATGAAACAGCTGCTGGTTATCACTGACATGGGAGTGGTTTGCTTCTTGTTTTCTTTTATTCAAACCTATTAAGTTAATAATATAGTACAACCATAATACAATAATTATATAGTCCCTAGATTATATGTAATATACAATATATTATATATAAAATAAAATAATTATATTTATATAATTCATTTATGATTTTAAAATTATATGCATTTAAATTTTATATTTAATGATTATATAATATATTTATGCAATATTTAAATAATTTAATAATATATTCTATGAATTATATGTGTAATATGTACATTAATAATACATTTTGACTATCATAGTCACCTTTTAGGGAGGGATTGCATGTATTCTAGTTTTTGCCCTTTAATACAAGCCATTTACATTAACTCAAAATATACATACCAGAGAGTAAAATGTCAATTTGACACAAGGTAGAGTCATTTTGAAAGAGAATCTCAAGTGATAGAATGTCCCCAAATTTGGCCTGTACATAAGTCTGTGATGCATTTTCTTGATTGATGATTGATGTGAGAGAGCTCACTATGGGAAATGATGGCCTGGGATGGTGGTCCAGGGAGTATTATGAAAGCAGACTAAGCAAGCCATGAGGAGCAAGCAACCCAGTAAGAAGTATGCCTCCTTGGCTTCTGGTTCAGGTCCTGCCTCTAATTTCCTCCTTTGAGTTTCTACCAGGCTTCCTTCCCTCAGTGATGGAGTCTGATCGGAGACAAGTGAGATGAAATAAACCATTGCCATCCTAAGTTGCTTTTGGTCATGATGTTTTACTACAGCAATAGAAACTCAAAGACAACATTTTAAGGACAACTTGGTTTCTAAACTTTGTAATTAATATATACGTAAGTAAGGTTAGTAGTATGACGGAGAAAAAAAGCAGATGATTTGAGGATGTAATTGATTAATAGGGCAAAATGAAGTGTCTGCTGAAACTGGTTTCATCTCCATCAGCAGGCCCTTCCTGGGATTTGGCATGCTGTCCCCAGTCCTGCAGAGTTTCCTCTGGGATCCCTTTGTTGTCTTTTTTGACCTGACCATGAATGAGCACTCAAAGCAGCACTTAGTGGATATCTAAATTGATGAGTCCATGGGTAGAAGAAGCACAGCACTACCTGAGATATTTTTGTTCTCATAAAAGAGAGAGGTGCTCAGGAGGTCAGGAGCCTTTTGCTTAGAACTTCCAAGCATTCTTGAAATAAGGAGGGGAAAAGTTTTGTATTTTAGTTAAAATTCTTCTCTTTCTCTTCTCTACTATTGTAAGTGTCACACTCTTGAAAGGGAAAGTGATATAAAAAGTCAACCTTTGCTTTCAGGTCCACTGAGTCTAAAAACCCCTTATACTTATACTCAGTTTCCATTTGGTTCATGGATTAAGTAAATCAACATTCAGCATTTTGTTCAGATTCGGAATTTCTCAACTATATTTTTTTTCATTTTTTATTAAAAATAGGCTCTTCTCTCATACAACATCCTGACTACAGTTTCCCTTTCTTCCACTCCTTCTATTTCACCTGTACCTCCCCTTTCCCCCAGATCATCTTCCTCTCCATTTCCTCTGCAGAAAAGAGCAGGCCTCCAATAGATGACAGCCAAACAGGACACAATAAGACATTCTCAACTATATATTACACTACCATTTGTGCACCACTAGAATGATGGTGCATTAATTTATATAGAAGAATATCTGGAAAAATTAAGAGAAGTAATTAATATTGAAATTAATGTAAGCTTGAGATATGAAAAAAGAATAATTAAATGGTCGTCTTTATTTCCAAGTTACACTTGGTTTTAGTTG
The DNA here is from genome assembly GCA_902168415.1 of Peromyscus melanophrys. Lineage (NCBI taxonomy): Eukaryota > Metazoa > Chordata > Mammalia > Rodentia > Cricetidae > Peromyscus > Peromyscus melanophrys. Next base: position 8,653 of record CABHPR010140896.1, on the reverse strand, counting down.
ATACTATATCTACAACTCTGTTCCTCCATATGAAGTATACCAATCAGCTTAATCATTTATATATATATATACATATATATATATATATATTCTATACATCAAACGGAATAAACATTGATTTCAAAGTTAAGACATTAAGAATATCTTAAATTTGACTAAAAAATTAACATTTAAATATGAAAATATTAAATTAATATTAAAATAAAATTCAAAGGTATAGCAGTTGCTTCTTTTTTTTTTTCTTTTCTTTTTCCGGAGCTGAGGACCGAACCCAGGGCCTTGCACTTTCTAGGCAAATGCTCTACCACTGAGCTAAATCCCCAACCCCAGCAGTTGCAATTACTAAATGTAAGGATATTTTGAAATTTAAAGATGACTGTATCTGATGCAGTACTTGTTTTGGGTGTCAATGTGTTGGTGCCGACAGAAGAATTCAATATGTCATAGGGAATCTCTTCTCTAAGTTTAAACTACCAATATTGAATTGACTGCTAACGCAGAAAGTTACAAAGAAGTAGCATAAACATTTTTCTTTTTCTTCTGGAACTGGGACATTTCCTTCTGTTCTTGTGCATCAGAAATTCAAGCCCTTCAGGATTTGGTCCTGAAAATTACAGGAATGCTGAGAAAAATTGCCTCACCCAGCTTCACAAGACTTTGGATCTACACTTACGATCACACCAATTGCCTTGCTGTTTCTTAAGATTGTGGACTTGGTGTGATTCCTTAAGCTGACATTGTCACACAGCAAATTCTAGAATGCAGTTTGTCATAAATCTTCTCAGATTCCATACTCAACTGAGCAAATTTCCTGCCTGTCTATCATATGTCTGTCTACCAATATAACTCTCATCTATCTCTCTATTATCTATCTATCTCTATCTATCTATTAATCTATCTATCTATCTATCTATCTATCTACCTATAATTATATATTGTTTTGATTTTTCTGGACAACTCTGACTAATATATACTTTAATACCATAAGCAGAGCTGTGACTATTTCAAATTACTGAAAACATTAAGGCATTTTGAACTGAACAATATGTAAATAATAGCATGATATTGAATAGCTGGCTTAAAAGTCCCTAGTTAGTCATGACTGGAATCTAAGGGACATTCTGGACTGGCTAAGACGTGGTGAATACCCGTAGAAAATTTTTGAAATGGTGCATGGATTGTTTCAGTGGTCATTAGTAAATAGAAATAAATATTAATAATAAAAGTAATTCTGATGAGATCTCTGAATGAAATAAGGAACATTTAACTGGAAAGTGAAAGCAATACTTGCTGTAAAGTCAAAATCTCAGTGAGTTTGAGTGAATTATGATCACACTTTATGGCATTGAGGAAAGGATAATATAAGAAAAATAAATTCATATCTGGCCAATTAAAAAAAAAACTCTAATTTATTTTAAGAGCTTTATGGCTACCTACATATCATGAGATGTAAGTCCAGCCATCCTAGAAATAAATATGGAGAATCCTGAAACCTGAAAGTAACCTATGAATACTATTCCTTGGAATATGCCCAAAGGACATGATATCCACTTTGGCAGATATGTGTTAATCAATGTTCATAGCTACCCTATTCAAACAGCTAAGAACTATAACCATCCTAGATGTTCTTCAAAAGGTGAGTGGATAGAAAAAAAATGTCATAAACATACACATTAGAATACTACTCACCTGTAAACTAAGAAATTATGAAGTTTGCAGGTAAAAACTCTAACATACTATATTGAGTGAAGTAACCCAGACCAAGAGAGACAACTGCCACAGGTTTTCTCTCTCTCATTCGCAGTTCCAAATCTTTACATATGAGTGTACAATTTGAAGAACCATAGAAGCCAGAAAAATGAGGATGTAATATAGGAGTGAGTAGAATAGGGGAAAGAGGAAACAAGTAAGTGAAGAGGCAAATGGAAAATGGGAAAAGGATTTAATTGTGAAGGAAAGGAGAAGTCACAGAGAGAGAGACACACATAGACACACACACACACACACACACACACACACACACACACACAGAGAGAGAGAGAGAGAGAGAGAGAGAGAGAGAGAGAGAGAGAGAGAGAGAGAAACAGAGGTGGGGAAAACAACATTATGAGTATTTGAAAAAGTCTTAATTATTCATATTATTTTATGATCACCTAAAATATTTTAAATGAAGTTATGTTACATGGATTAACACTGTTCTCTGGAAGGACCGTTGACTACCTAACAGCAACAACAACAACAAAAATCCCATACCAGGTTTGAAAAATTTCCTTTTGACTTGTCGTTCAGGGATTCCAAGAGACTCCCAAAACAATATGGGTTATTACTATAGCCTTTTGTTGCCTCCCAGAAATTAAAGGTAAGTCCATATTGCTAAAGACACTGTACACTTCAGACACTGGACTAAGAAGAGTTGAGCTGAGTCTGAACTGAAAGCCCTCTTTCTTGATGGATAGCTTTCATAGTATCGGAAGTTGCTAGTCAAGTTTGCCAATGGGGAGAAGAAATAAATAGCCCTTGTCAGTTCTGACGCCTGTTGTCTTAGTTACATTTCTACTGCTGTGTTAAGACTCCATGACCAAAGCCATTTAATAATTATGGTTTCAGAGAGTCTGAATTTATGATAAACAGAGGAAGAGCTGAGAACTAACACCTTGATCCATAACTATGAAGCAGGGAAAGAAAGAGAGGGAGAGACTAGAAATGGAAGGAGACTTGAAAAATCGAATTCTAACCCTGGGTGAAACAGCTTCTCCAACAAGGCCGCACTTCCGATTCTTCCCAAATAGTTCTACCAACTGGGTACCTATTGTTCAAGTATATGAGCCTATGTGAGCCATTATTATTCATTTGATCACATTCCACTCATTGAGCTGCATGGGCTTGTGGTCACATTATAATGAAATGTGTACACTTTTTCAGTCTCAACACACATTACAACTCCAAAGTACCTTCTGAGGCGCAGCACAAGCACTCTTAAATGTAACCCCCTATAAAAGCAAAAGGTACATTGTAGACTTCCAACAAACAATGGCACAGATACAAATTACCATTCTAAAATGGAGGAAGGGGGTCATAGTGGGAAAGTACTTGACCAAAGTGAGATTGAAACCCAGAAGGAAAATTCCAAATCCTGTACCTCCATGGCTGAAGTCAAAGGGCTTAGACAGCCTCACCTCTCTGGCTTGGTGACTAGAGCACACTTCTTTCTCTTCAGCTGGTTCTTCTCCCTGTATGCAGCTCAGCTCTCCTTGGAACATGACTCATGGCTCTGGCATTTCTAACATCTTTGAGCCTTCTACACAATTGAAGTTTCAGGTTCACAATTTGTGGAATGTCTTCTTCCATCCTTCATGCAGGTACTTCCTTGTTACATATCTGGCCTCAACTGCATTGGATTAACTGTGGAGGACGATTCCACAGCCCCTTTATACCTCTGTCCTAGTCACTGTTCTATTGCTTTGAAGAGAAAACCTTTAATTGTGGGCTGACTTACAGTTTCAGAGTTTTAGTCCATTATCATCCTGGTGGGAGCATAGCAGCATGCAGGCAGGCATGGTGCTGGAGCAACATCCTGATCCAAAAGGAGAGAGAGAGAAACAATGGGCTTGGCCTGGACTTTTGAAATTCAAAGCCCGCCATCAATGATATAGTTCCTTTGAGAAGCCCACATCTCCTAATCCTTTTAATTTTTTCAAGTCATAGCACTCCCTGGTGACTCAGCATTCAGGTATATATGCCTATAGAGGCCATTCTTAATGAAACTACCACACTCTGTATCTTTCATGCCCTAATATAGAATCATGTGGATAGCACTGACAAATTTGGCTATCCATTTACAGTGGAACCTGACCCCCTACATTTACAGCACTTTCCTTTATTGTTGCATTTTATGCCTTTCATTTGACAAGTTGGAAGGTTATCTCAGAGGGATCTTTCTCTGTGATTACCCATCCCTTTATTGCATTTTGGAACATATCTTTCTTTAATATCTTTATCTTTGTCAGTACAGTACTTATCTCCAACACTGAATTTCCCCATGTTCCTTTCAACTTCAGGCTATGCACTTGTATTCTTTTGAATTTCTCCTTACTTTTCATTGTAGACCTACATAAGAGTCCTACACTAACAACCATGGGACAGAGTCAGAATTAGGTCGCCTTGCAATTTCTTCTACCAAGGAAATTAACTGAGTAATTTAAAATATGGCTTCAGGTAGATTGTTAGGACCAGGACTGAAAGTGGCGACATTCTTTGCCAAAGTATTACAAAAATGGTCTCTAATTCTTAGTGCAATTCCCCTCTGAAACCTCTAAAGCTTGGTCTCCATAGTCTACATTGCTGACAGCACCATTGTGCTCCAAGCCCCTACTAAGATAGATAAATAAGCCTATTTACAACACTTAACCACTTTGCTATTTCAGAGTGTCAATTCTTCCACATTCCTCCAAACACAAGTATAGTCGGGACTGTTGCAGCAATACCTAACTCCTAGTACTAACTTCTGTCTTATTAGTCTATTGCTGTAATAAAACTTCCTGACCAAGGCAACTCAATTGAAAATAAAAAAGAATTTAATTTCATCTTCTAGATTTAGTGGGTTAGAATTCATGATGGCAGAGCAAATGCAGAGTGATGGAAATAGCTTGCATTTTGATGTACAACCAAGAGACACACACAGATAGGGACTGGAAATGGCAGAGGTCTTTTGAAGCCTCACAGCAGTCTCTCATTGACACAACTCTCAATTCTTCCCAAACTGTTCCACCTAATGGAGGTCAAGTATTGAAATATATTAGCCCACACTTCAATTTTCAATAAAACCACTACACCTGTGAATCACAATTGCCAGCATGACAAAATATTTTTAAAGGTACAATAAGGACACTCATATCTTGGCAGTAAACAGTACCTGTCTAATTGACTCATGGCTCAATCAACAGGTGGGAAATCATGCCTGATACTTGAACTTACTATCCAACTACCTGGGCTAGTAAGATCATGAATTTTATAGGAAAATCTACTACCACTGTTTACTAGACTGGCATAAAGTCTAACTGAGTTCGTATGCCCACAAATAAATGTGGTTCTCAACCTTTGTCAGAGAAATTTCTTTTTTCCTCAGATGGAGACTATTACAGAAAACCTCAAATGATCATAATACAAAGAACAACTGATTATAAGTGTCCAGTGTCAATAGAGACATCTGAAACATAACTTCTGTACCTAAAGTTTAAGAAATATCATGAAAGTGAGGGATGGCAGAAAGACTGTAATAACCCCAGGACCAGGAGAAGTGATTATATATAATAAAGAAAAAAAGGCCATGAGTTTTAGTAGAAGTGAATGGAGCATGGTAGAGGTTGGAGTGAGGGGAAATGAAGATTAAAAGGAGGAAAGACAAAGATGGATATGATATAATTGTATTTAAATTAAAATAAAAATAACTATGTGTATTTTAAAATTAATGTTATAAACATATATAAAATTTTCAACACATAAAAATGTCACACAGCAAAATTAACAAGACCTCACACATGTACAACTCTTTGAACTTCTATCAAGATAGAATTGGCATTTGTAGTGAAATTGTAGAAGGAAATTCTAATAAAGGATAGCTATGTGTAATTATGACCAACAGATTGAAAATTAGGAACATCATGGAGTAAAACTAAAGATCTAAAAAAATTAGGAAAATGGCTTTTGCAAGTGTCAGGAGACAAGCTATTGTTAAGATGTCATTTTTTTTCCTGCATCAATATATAAATTCAAGTCAATTGTCACAAAATTTCCAAGACTTAAAAAAAAATCCAGATAGGAGTGTAAAATTTAAAGTCATTAATAACATGGACACTTAAAGTGTCTGAGAGATTTTCAAATGGATTATAAATCTATAGTGATGGAGAATGTGTGGTATTCATCCCAAGATTATTGAAATAATCCATCAAACAGATAAAGACACACACACACATATCTATTCCTGATTTTTTGAACTTTAAAAATTAATTTTTGTGCCAGATGTACTGCACATGCCTTCAGTCCCAGCACTGGAGGTAGACTTAGAAGCCAGAGCATCCCTATTTGTTCAAGGCTACCGTGGTATACAGAGTGAGTTCCAGGATGGCCATGACCAAATTTAGAGATCCTGTCTCAAACAATAACAAACAAACAAACAAGAAAAAAAAGAAAAAAATAATATTTGTTAGATGAAAATCAGTTAAAAAATGAGGACATTCATTTCAATAAAAAATACTCAAAATTTGGGTAATCATTCCTAAAAAAATATAACAAATACGTATTTCACATCAGAAGCAAAAGAATTTAAGTTTTTTCTGCAGGGCTCAATAGTATCTAAACCTTACAAAACTCTAGAAAGTAAATAAGAAGTAATTAAGAGGATAGAATGATTCTTTTTCATATGTGATATAAAAGCAAAACTCAAATTAAACATAATTCTTACTAAGACACTGTGGTCTTTGGAAAATACTTCTAAAGACTGAGAAGAGCACTAACTGACTTAGAGAAAATATTCCAGTACATTGACTTGTGGTGATATATTGTGTACCCTAATAAAGCCTGCCTGAGGATCAGAGGACAGAGCCAGCCACTAGATTAGACATAGAGGCCAGACAATGGTGGCACACACACCCTTAATCCTATCACTTGGGAGGCAGAGATCCGTCTGGATCTCTATGAGTTCAAGGCCACACTGGAAACAGAGCCAGGCAGTGGTCACACACTTTTAATCCCAGGAAGTGACAGCAGGGTGGAGAAAGGTATATAAGGCATGAGGAGACAGGAACAAAAGCAGTTCAGCTGAGACCCTTTCAGGCTTTCAGCCTGAGGATTCATGGAGCTGCTGAGGTGATACATGGTGGCTGTGGCTTGGCTGTTTCTCTGATCTTTCAGCCTTCACCCTGATATCTGGCTTTGGGTTTTTTATTATAAGACCATTTAACATTCGAACAACATTGAATATACAAATAATATCCAAACATTGAAACAATGACAAGTATAGTATATAGGCTGTAATCCTGGAAGTTTCAACCAAAAGAGTCTTGAAATGAATGCAGATCTATCCATCCCAAAGAGCTCCCTTTTACAAAACAAGCAATAAAGAAAAACAAAGATACCTAACAACTTTATAGAATGTTGATTGGGGTTTAACAAGAACATGTACACTATTTTAATGTGATTTTAGCATAATTTTTGAAACTTTGTCTCATACTTAAACATATGAATAATAATATTTTTTTCAGTTTTGATAAAAGAAAGATGAATTAAGCAAATTATTATTCAAATAAATAACTGGTTATAAAAATGGAGGTATTTGTTAACAGCTTTTCAATCTTTAACTAGTAAATGCCCATGGCTTCATTATGAATTGATGGAGCTTATGGTCATTCGGGCAAATTTGAACGGTCATGGTTTTCTTGAAGCAGTAATTTCATAGTTTAATTACTCTTCTTTAGTCTTATTGGCAGCATAAGCACTTTTGTGCTACAGTTGCCAAGCACAAAGCAAGGGATTTGTTAAAGTTATTGAGTAGGGAATGATTTGTTGCTCTAAGCTAGCTTTTTGATCAAAAGCCTTTTAAATTGAATATGACTAAAAAACGCCATTCTCTTTGTACATCAATTTTGCTTCAATACATTTTCATCATTAAGGGATATAAAATGCTGATCTGGTTTTCAGTGTTGTGTTTATCTCAGACTCTAAGCATTTGGGAGGGAATTCACTTTTTTTTATTCCAAATATGTTCTTGTTGATGCTATTTGTCATGCACCAAAACTGGACAGGTTAGTTTTAAAACCCGGCCATTCTATCAATCATTTCTGAAAGAGTAACGACATCAGTGCTATGGGCTTTTTATTATTGATTATTCTTAAATTTATTACTCTAAAAGTTCATAGTGATAAAACCCCATTTCATGAAACAAAAGATTGTAGAAGAAATGTTGACACTTCTACCAACTAACCAAACAAATCTGGCTTAGCAAAACTGCACATGTCAACTTGATCTATGATTTTCTTCATTAATTCAGATACCTTTTACTATTTATAAGCTATTAAAACATGAATTATCATTATTGCTATTGAAATTGAATTTTTATTAAAGTAAATATCTTTATAATATTTTGTATTATTTATAATACTTCGTATTATTTCCTGTCTGTATCTGTTTTATGTTGCTAAGACATAATTCCACAAACTAATTAATTAGAAGATAGTAAAAGTGTATTTGACTCATATTTCTGTAAGCTAGTCTGTCCATGATTGAAGACTGAGTTTTGAGGCCTCATTGACTCATTGTTATATAATGGAGGGATGTTGGAAACAAGCACTGGTTGAAATGAATAACCTCAAGCATATTTTTAAATTCATATTAAACATTTAAAATTATAGCATCTCATGCTCTAAACAATTTCAGTTGTTTTCCACATTCCAACACTTACAATATGTTTGAGAAGTGGTGTCAAATTTCTAACACATGCTTTTCAAAAACATATAAATGACCTAATAAAAGATATAATGTGAGTTTATTTAGCTTAAGATATTAAAATAATCACACATAATTAAAAGACAGACCAAAGAACATTTCAGTTAGTTCTGTGTTTAACCAAGTATTTACCCTTTCTCCTGAGAGCAAGCAA
>CABHPR010140895.1:22300-33358 GCA_902168415.1 Peromyscus melanophrys | reverse complement strand
CCCAAATGTCAAAACAGTCCTCACTTTGTCAATTTCAGCTATAAATAACAATCTACTGTGTGTCTTTATTCTACAGCCACTACCCTGTCTACACTGCTTCACCTCTGATGGAACTCTGGAGAAGTCACTCTGTTTCCAGTCTTTCCCCACACCATTTGGCCAGAACTGGCTTTTTAAAATGTAAATCTGATCTTGGCGACCTTCTTGCAACAATGATGACAGCCTTTGGTGGTTTGGTAATTTGCTTGTATCTTAGAGTTGTTCAGTAATATTTATAGAATGAGTAACATATAAATCCTCAGTAGAGCCCACCTGACCTGGCATAATTTGACTTTTGGCCACATCCTTCATCTCTCCATAACTCACTCCAGTTTGCACTGTCTTCCATCAACAGACTTTCAGATTTTCAAGCACACTAAGAATTTCAAACACCCCAAGCAATCTCCTACTCCAGAGATTTGCACATACTTCTCTGGAATGCTTCTCTTTATGTGGCTAACTTCCACTCAGACTTCACAGATGACCTCTATGGAAAGTCTATATTAGCCCGCTATTGATGTCGTAACTAACAAACACAGGCTGTGTGGCTGTAACTACACACACTTGTATCTTCCACATTTTGGAGGCCCTGCAGTTCCAGACTCGGGTGTTCAGCAGGTTTCTCGGAGAACCTCTTTTTTCAGCTTGTAGATGGCTCCATTCTCACTGTCTCCCTGGAGGACTTTTTCTGTGTGCTTGTGCCCTTTGCATCTTTTCCTCTTTGACCTCACCCAGCTTTACTTTGTAAAAAATTGCCATCTCCAAAGACAGTTACACTAGAAAGTAAATGAATTTTGAACTTTGAAGAGCACAATCCTGTCCATAAAATAATCTTCCCATGACTTCCCAGTTGGGTTGGGCTCCCCGTCATCTACTTTCTGAATACCTGGATTCACAACAACACACTTTGTAGCCCCTGATAATGAGCATCATTTATCATTAGCAAAGCCTGGCTTCTTCCTCTGTTGCAGAATATTGTTTTAACTAGGCAAAGATGTGTTGCATTAGTTCATGTTGCATTTGCTTAATGATGAAAGGATGTGTGTTTAATTATGTAAAGATGTGTTGCTTGCTTCACCTTGCCTGCCTAAGGCACCCGATTGGTCTGATAAAAAGCTGAATGGTCAATAGCTAGTCAGTAGAGGGATAGGTGGAGCTGATGGCAGAGAGAATAAATAGGAGGAGAAATCTAGGCTCGAGAGGAATAAGAGGAGAGAACAAGGGAGAAAGAGAGGGACATGTAGGGGCAAGAAGCTAAAGATTTGCTAGCCAGTCAGATACAAGGAGCAGTGAAAGTAAGATATACAGAAGGAAGAAAGGTAAAAGGCTCTGAGGCAAAAGGTAGATAAAGAGAAACAGGTTAGTTTAAGTTAAAAGAGCTAGCCAGAAACAAGCCTAAGCTAGGTTGAGCATTCATAACAAATAACAAGTCTCTGTGTCATGATTTGGGAGCTGGTTGGTGGTTCAAAAGAAAGAAAACCTGGTACATTCCCCTCTTTCTGTTCTCATGCATTACATTCCTCTGGCCAATACCCTAATATTTCAGGCACCTTCAACCCTAGGTTTCCCTCTCAGAACAAGATATGACCTCTATGTGTTCATTTTTTTTTTTGTTTAAATACCAACCTAAACAGAAGTCCTTCCTCATCACTGGCTCTAAACATATCACACTAAATCAAAAGACTTTTGACACCACTTAATTGTTTCAGTTTTCTCTTAGCACCAATCACCATATCTAACCATGCTCTTTGCCTACTTTCTTATTCATTTACAGAATGTGTCACAGCTTCAGGCACTGTATGGATACTATCGGTTCAGAGCACAGAGCACACTCAGTAGATATATTTGAACAAACTAATAAAAATATTTGTGTTCGGTGACATTTTACCTTGGGAGACACGAACAAATGTTTCCTCACCACACATAGGAAAGTGAAAACAGAACAATGTATGGATAACATCGAAGTACAGCATAGTGAACTAGTGAGTGTTGTTTGGGCTACTTACAGGACTATATGTGAGTGGTTACTACAGGAACAGAAACTACTCAAAGACAACTGCATCACTAAAATATCACCTCACCATAAGTGACAGCTCATGAAAGCTAGGAATCTGGAGTTCTCTATATAATATGCATACATCTCAACAGTTTGGAGACTGTCCTTTCCAAGTAGCTAAGTTGGTTGATCTTCTTCCAGGCAGCTCAGTTGGTGCCTGCATCTTCCAGGAAATTTAGCTAGCCTCTGATTTTTCCAGGTAGGTCAGCTTCTCTGAGAGTGTGTCTCTCAGCAGCTCAGTTTCAGCAACTTCCTGAAGCTCTTAAGTCATTTATGTCCAGCACTTAAGAAGCTTCTCCGAAAGGTGGAATGTTTCATCTCCCTTTTGAACATCTTATATCTTAAATCTTAAGACGCTTCCTCCAACATGGAAGTTTTACATCTTAGAAGAAAGGGGATATATGACTTGAATAGCTATTTGATTCTTAGCCATTTGTATTACCAGGCATGAGACCTCCAAGGTATAGAAGAACTTCTGAGACCTTGTAGATGGTACATGATTTATTTTTAGTAAATAAGAGCAAAACTTTTTAAGTAAAAGGAGTAAAAGTTTATGAAAAACATTTTCCAATCATGAACAGGAGCTGTGCTTTTTTCTGTTTCCTTCACAATTGATTTCAGTTAGCATGGGTACACCCTTCAGATTAAGCATGTCTTTTCTGGGCCAAATCTCTGTGAGAGACCATAAAACTGCCATTAGAATGCAATGAAAATTATAGGAGAAAAAATAATACAGCATATTCATTTCTAAGGATATTTCCTCATTTGTAATCTGAGATTATTACTTATTAGGATGGTACTTCAGTTCATGAATGAATGAGTTAGCAGGACCAAATTATTTGAATGCTTTGTACAGATTATGATGAATAGCCTAATTGTTATCATAGAGCCTTCATCCAATAACTGATGGAAGCAGACACAGAGATCCACAGCCAAGCACCAGGCCAAGCAGGAGTCCGTTGAAGAGAGAGAAGAAGGATTCTACGAGCAAGGGGCATCAAGATCATTATGGGGAAACCTACAGAGACAAATGAACCAAGCTAGTGGGAACTCATGAACTTTAGACCAACAGCTGTGAAGCCTCCATGGGGCCGGACTAGGCCCTCTGCATAAGTGAGACATTTATGTAGCTTGATCTGCTTAAGGGGCCCCCTGGCAGTAGGATCAGGATCCATCCTTGGTATATGAGCTGGCTTTTTGGAGCCCATTACCTATGGTAGGATGCCTTGGTCAGCCATGATGCAGGGGAAGGGGCTTGGACCTGCCTCAACTGAATGTACCAGGGTTGCTGACTCCCTACCTACATAAAATATGTCTTCATATGAGTAACTACTTGAAAAGAAACCAAATTTATGAAAATTCTGTCATTTAGTTGTGATTAAAATGTAAGCATTAACAAACATCAACAAATACATTGGTAAACAAGCATGAAGCCAAGAGAACAAAACCATTGTGACCAGTGAACAGCCTGAGTACAGATAAAGACCGGAGGTGGAGTGGTAAGCCTCAGTGGTAAGGAGCACATGATCTTACACAGGACCTGAGTGCCTGCAATTCCAGTTCCAAGACATCCAACACCGTCCTCTGACCTCTGTGGGCACCTGAACTCATGTGTCCATACCCACACAGACACAGGCACACAACTAAACATAAAAATAAATCTCTAAAATTAAAAAAGAACAAAGCTAGCAAGGATAAAGATGGTTGCTTTGAAGAATTATGGTAATCCTAGTGTGCTTTGACAAACACAATGACGGTTCAGATTGTGTGTTTACGTGTTAGGGGTCAAGCTAGGAGTGAAGGTATCAAGTTTTTAAAGTATGACTTTGGCTGTCTCTGGAGTTTATTAGATTTTCCAGGAAGTGCACCCTAACAGGTGAGGATCTACACACTCTTACTCTTGAGGAAACATTGATACTTCATTGCTCAGTCAAATTTAACAGCCATCCAAGCAGGGCACTTAACTGGGTGCTCTTGACATTTGGGGGTGGGACTAGAGACAATTGTTTGTGGTAGGACTGCCTTGAAAGTTCAGCATCATTCCTGGCTTCTGTGCATTAATTATGATAAGCTCCTTCCCAATATCAATGATGAAAATGTGTCTTAAAGACACAGCAAATGTCACACTGATCAAAACTAATCCTTGTCACTTACAATATTTATTACAGTCTTTGGATTCTACTCAATTATTAAGCATTCCTGAGGACTTAGATCTCTGTGTTCTGGGTAGGAAGGGAAGACTCAAATACGGTCCCTTCATTTAAAAAGCCAAATCCACATTTAGAGCCCATACCTGTCCACATTATCACCAAGTCTCGATAACTTCGGTTTATAATAAACAGTGATGTAGAGTACAGAGTGATGTTGCTAGTTTGGAGACATTTTTGGAAGGCATGTCTTTGAGTACACGTGGGAGTCAGAGAGTTATTTGAAATCAAAATAGAGAAAAATGCATTTTATATAAACAGAGAATCTCGTGTTAAAAGGCCAGACGTAGAAGCAGGTGAAGCTGGTGTGAGAGTAACCAATGACACAAAGGGAAAGATGTCTTTAGAAGTTTACGGAAAGCCATTAGTTTGAAACCGAAGGAACAGAAGACAGGGCTGTGTAGGAGGTGATGCTCTTGAAAACTAGTGCTAGACTTGCTAGGATGGCATCTTTTTTTCCTCAAAGAGACTTTGTAACCTCCTGAATTAGCAGATGATGGGAGTGATTCAAGATCCTAGATCTGAAGGGAGAGAAACTCAGGGGAAGGTCTGAACTTTGAATAGAAATATTTGAAATAGCAAACGTAAGTATTTGCAAGTTCATTGCTTAAGTCTTTAAGCCCCACTTTCATAGTATACACGTTCCTGATGAATTGGACTCCTTAACCTTCTCCCTGAGAAACTGGCAGGATGCATCCATGAAATGTTCAGTAAAAATTTTCAGACATTTTTAGTAATAGCTTTCTTGTCTTAGTATATGATGTATTAACTGTTTTTCTAAGATAAAATCACATACAAACTGTAAAATGCCAATAATAATTTTGTTATTGGATTCCTTCTTAATAAAAGTGGGAAAACTTATGAGCTTAAAATTCCTATTCATCTTTTTACTGCTTTTAATATATATAATATATATATATGTATATATATAATTTTAGTTTCTCTGAAAAATAATTGTAAGCAATAAAATAATTTCTATTATACAAAATATAAAATTCCTTCATAGAATTACCATTACGAAACTAGAAGCTATTGTAAATACAGAATGCTATCACTTGATCTTTATGTGTCTTTATCTCATTGCAAACTCTTTCATTCAGTGATGAACAGAGAACCTGCTATCTTCCTTTGGCTTCCAATTCCTCACTAGTTAAATTGCTACATTTAAAAGATTACTGTGATCCTTCATTACAATACAAATGACTTCTAGGAAAGATATTACATTTTCATGTTTTATTATGACTCTCCTCAGTGTGTGAACACAGAGGAGGCCCACTGCCTCCACAGTCCCTAGATTGCCTTCAGATTGTGGCACTTGATATTTTCTTAGTGTCTTCCTGAAAACAAATTCAACCGATCATCCCAATGATTTCTGTTTTTATTGCCTCTCTCTCTTGGCTCAATTTAGTTCTGCTCTATAATGTATAGCTTTGGGGTTTTTTTTTAGTGCAATTCATGTCCACACAGCCCCTTGTGGTGATACATTGTGTACCCTAATAAAATTTGCCTGGAGATCAGAGGACAGAATAAGCCACTAGATTAAGCACAGAAGTCAGGCAGTAGGGTGGCACACATCTTTAATCCTAGCACTAGGGAGGCAGAGATCTGTCTGGATCTCTGTGAGTTCAAAGCCACCCTAGACTACATGAGATTGACTCAGTCTAAGAGAGAAACAGAGCCAGGCAGTGGTGGCACACACTTTTAATGCCTGTACTTGGGAATCACACACCTTTAATCCCAGCACTTGAGAGCTCATGCCTTTGCTTGGGAAGTACACATACCTTTATTCCCAGGAAGTGATGCCTGGCCGAGAAAGGTATATAAGGCGTGAGGAGACAAGAACTAAAGGCTTTTCAGCAGAGGCCTCTCTTTCAGCTAGAGGCTTTTTCAGCTGAGGAAGTTCTTTTGGCTGAAGCCCTTTTGGCTGGAGCTTTTTCAGGCTGAGGAGTCCTAGAGGTAAGATGTGGCTTGTTTCTTTTTGTCTCTGATCTTTCAGCATTTACCCCAATATCTGGCACTGGGATTTTTTTTTTATTAAAAGACCATTTAGCAATTCGAGTTACAGCCTCTCAAACACATAGGGAGGTGGAGTGATGCTTTTGATGCATCCTGGGGGTTTCTGATAACCAATTATCCATTCCTGTATAGAGGCTAACCTTTGCCCACACAAATCCTGATGAGTAGAATGCACTGTGGGTCTGTCAACAAGGCTACAATATAGATTCCTTCGTACTGAAGCCATTTACTACTTTTCTTTGTGTTTATTAAATATGAACAGTTATAAACATCTTTAGCTACAATATATGGTAGAATTGCCTCCATGGAGTAAAAGAAACACTAGTTGCTTCCTTGTGGGGATAAAGTTCTTTCTGAGCGGTTAGAAAGTTGAAATAGATAAAGACTGAGGAACTTATGTTTCTCATGTAACTATTCTTAAAATATGTGAGAAGGCTTTAATGTTAAAGTATGTTTTTAAATAAAACATAGGCAATAAGAAATAAAATTTGTAAAGTGCAACGTCTTATAAGATTTTGTAGTCTCTTTAAAATATAAGGTTGGAATAAATTCAAAGCAATTATCAGATCTAAATTTTAACACAAAAGACCTTTCATATTTTATGCCTTAATTACTTCAATCTGGGAAGTAAATTGTTATATTGTTACAATGTTGACAGGCCCAATTTCACTGAAATAAAATAAGAAGTCTTGTGTAACATAACCTTTTATATTCTTTCTCATGTTTCTGTCTCACTTAAAAATGAAATTATATGTGAAAACTAAATAAAATATAGAACTATTGAAATAAGAAATTATGATTACATAATTTTTTCCAAGTTAGTATTTCAGAAATGTTTGCTCTATGAAGAGTTTTATTAATTAACTTTGCAATTTTGTTTTAATGAGGCAGCAGAAATCAGAATTATCAAACACTATAAAATTAATTTAATTAAAAATATCATTCATAGTATAGTTATATTTTCTACTTTCAAAATAATTACTTGGCTAGGGATTTATCTCAATTGTTAGAGTGCTTCCTTTTGTGTGCATGAGGCCCTGGGTTCAAATCATCACTAAATACTTCAAATTTATCATTGCAAATGTAGCCATTCATATCTCTTATAAAAGCAGATGCACAAATATACCTAGAGTACAAAAAGTGAGGATGAATAAAAACTTTTGTATAAATTGAAATCTCCTAAAATCGATTTTTACATAGAAACAAAGTAAGAAATACCTTATTACTTTGATGTTCACCATGTGTATGTAGGTGCCTACAGAGGCCAGAGAGCCTCCACTGTCTGGACCTGGAGTTGCACACAGCTGTAAGCCACCTGGTGTGAGTGCTTGGAATTGAACTGAGGTCATCTGCAGGGGTAGCGGCTCTTAACCACTGAGCCATCTCTCTGCAACCCCTTCTATTGAAATTTAAAATATGTATCCATTTTAGTAGTAAAGCAAAAATATGTAATTATCCACCTGTTAGAGATTTCCTTGTGCTTTCTCTTGCTTAGACACCAAGGTGCACAACCATCATGGAGAGCAGAATAATAGTTAATTAATTATTATCCGCAGTGCCTGGAGAGGAAATAGGGCCAGCCACTGAAAGAATGCAATAGAAGCAATAATTGAATAGTATACTAAGATAGTATACTTACTTAGCCTATGGTGTTGTGAGGGCTTCTAGAGGATTCATTAAATATGTTACAATATGGTCATATGAATGCCTATCTTTATAATTTAAAAAAATCTAAGTACACAAGTGACTACATGTAACTTACACTTTTAAAATCAGTTTATTGATTGAAGCTTGTAACCATTTGTACCTTATTCTTTCCATGCCCAAATTATTTCTTAATATTAGATTAAGTAAATGAGAAAGCACAGTATCAGGGTGTTTTGTTAGCAGAATTCCCTCTTGTCTTCTATGTCAGGGACAGTAGCTAACATAGTCATACAAATGTATGCATGTGTGTACTCCCATTGAGATGTGCACCCATCACATTTTTCCATACAGAATGGCAATTAGGTACTTCATATAAGAGTTTTACATTTACATGTATATTCACTGAGCCACCTGCTAGCTTTCTATTACTAAATGTAAAAATTTTGAATCTCCCAAAATTTTCCTATCCTGTTATAGAATTATTTTTGATAAATTCTCTTCTAAATATCTCATTTGAATATAATACTCTAGTATGACTTTATAAACTCAGAAATGCATATTTGAACATCTATAATTACCTTTATAAAAACGAGATAAAAAATGACTGTCTTAGTTACTTTTCTATTGCTGTGATAAAACACAATGACCAGGGCACTTTATAGAAGGAAGGATTTGCTTTGGGCTTCTGGCTCCTGAGACCTGAGACCATCAGCATCACAGGAGCAAGGCATGGCAGGAGGCAGACATGGGAGATGGAGCTGGAAGCAGAGAGCTGAGAGTTCACATCTCAGACCACAAGGGAAAGCAGAGAGAGCAAACTGAGAAGGGCCCGAGGCTTCTGAGACCTCCACCTCCACCTCCAGTGATGCACTTCCTCCATAAAGCCACATCTCCTAAGGCTCCCCTAACAGGGCCACCAACTGAGAAAGAACCAAGCATTCAAATGCCAGAGACTATGAGGGACATTGATCATTCAAATCACCACCATAATCTCCTGAACCTCTGAATTATGATAAACTATGTCCGAGGTTATCAAGATCAACTGTAGAATAAAAGCACTTTAATTTCATTTTTATTTATGGACTTGTGCACATATGTGCAGGCACACATGTGGCGGCATAGGTGTGGCAGTGAGGAGACGAGAGTTCCACTTGCAAGAATCAGTTCTCTTCTTCCACCACATGGATCCCATTGATCAAACTCAGATTGTCAGTCTTTGGGGCAAGCACCGATAACTGATAAGCAATCTCAGGAGACTGATCAATATTTGTTCTCATCATCAGTAACCCCTTCCTTTGCAGTGCTACATCCTCTCAATTTAGTTGAAAATTAAAGCACATATTACAGATAAACTTGGACAAATAAAAAACATGTTTCACAATATCTGACCAAATCAATGGCTATCAAAAATTGTTGACATGTGTTCTATCTAAATCACCCCAGCATGCTGAGATGAATTCTTTGTGAACGCTCCTTCATAACAATTTAAGTCTACCTAAGGTTCATGGTTCTGGCCAAATGAAATATCTTTTTTTTTTCTTTTTGTCTTTTTTTTTTTTTTCCGGAGCTGAGGACCAAACCCAGGGCCTTGTGCTTGCTAGGAAGAAATGATTTAACAAGTTAATTTCAGCCTGTCTGTTTTTGTAAGATTGGTAAAACCCTGTTCTCAGGTCTGAAAGAATAGCAATCAACTGAGAGATGTATATATTTAACAGATAATTCCAGAATAATAAATAAGTGCCATGATCAAGGGATTCCAAGAACATAAAATAGATACCAACAGGTATCTACAGGAGGTGGCATGCACACTGAGTTTAAAGAAGGAATCCAAGTGAAAGGAAAGAAGTATGTGAAAAAGAAGGTGTGTGTGTGTGTGTGTGTGTGTGTGTGTGTGTGTGTGTGTGTGTGTGTAGAGGGGGGCAGGAGAATGTAACAATTCAGGGAATGATGTCCACTCCTGTCTATGAGGGCTGTAGACTGTCCCAGTCAGAGGCCATGCTTTGTGTTGGTTGTAGAGAGCCAGCTCAGGCCTCTAGGAGGAAGGAGATAACAGACTTGAGGCCTAACACCATTTCTGTAGCTGAGCAAAGGGCAGGGTGAAATAGAATAATCCAGGAAGGTAAGAGGTGGTTTGAATAGAAAAAAGTTGAAAATGGCTCGAGGCTGGTCGTTAAAACAAAAGGAGGAAGATTGCTGGGGCATGTCTAGCAAGAGGGCTGCCATAGGCCATGCAGTTGATAATTATTATTAAGCCTCTGAATGATTATTTTATAAGCGGCTGGGGGACCGCGGGGCTGGACGGGACCTGAGAAAATTTACGGCTACAGAAGATTGATAAAATTCATCAACACTGAGTCCAAGGAGTTGAGAGGCCTAAACTTAGGGCAATAACGAACATCATTGACTTTTTATCACCCAGGTCCATGAAGCTAAACTATACTGTGACATCAATTGTGGAAAACATGGGACAAAAAAAGTCACCTTTTATCTGATGGCAGAGAGTCTCAAGGCTGCCTCCAAGTGTTTCCATGGAGAGGCTCAAAACAAGACAAGTTTTGTTCCTTGAAATGTGAAAACATATCTTCTGTACTTGAGCCATAGCTATTTATTGTATTACCTCAAGGTTTAATACTTTTGTCAGTTTAAAAAAAAAAAAAGCCCATTCCTTAAACCTTTCATATGCTCTTCAAGAACAAGGTGGAGAGGAAAAAAAAAAAAAAAACGAAAGGGAAAAAAGAAAAGAAAGCATGTTATTTCCTTAACCTTGGCCCATAGCTCAAGAATGTTCACTTTTATTTCCCTTGAGCCACATCTATCTGCGGTCATGGCTGGCTCCTACCTCTTATCTAGGCAACCCTTCATTGCTAAAGAGATTTTAGAGCTTTATCTTTGTTCAGCTTCACTTTCATGATGTATTTCTGTTGAAGTCATTTGTTTGCGAATGTTAACTTTCCTCTGAAGGGAAGATTCTGGGACAATAAGTACAAACTAAGATCTTTAGCCAAAAATGAAAGTTGAATTTGCCTCAAATTTCTGGCTTCTACAATCCTAATGTGTTATAGAAAAAAACTAATAATTTTGGGTGGCTATTCT
>CABHPR010140895.1:0-13552 GCA_902168415.1 Peromyscus melanophrys | reverse complement strand
TCTCTCTCTCTCTCTCTCTCTCTCTCTCTCTCTCTCTGTCTCCTGTCCTCACTTCACTCTTAAACACACTATCCTGGCTGTCTCCTAAGTCTCTACAGTCACATTTCTGGTTCTTCCTCTCATCCACAATCACACAAACTTCTGAGGACTCTGCTGCTCTTTTCCTTGTTCTTACTTTACATGCTTTCTTTGAGCTGTCTCATCTCTTCCCATGGATTAACTATCATTTGTCAGTTAGTAGCCCTTATTTTTATATCTCTAAATTCAATTTCTTTCTCTATTTTCCCCATTTTTCTTTTATTAAAAATAGATTATTTTATACAATATATTCTGATTACAATGTTGACTATCCCAACTTATTCCAGATCCTCCCCGCCTCTCTTTCATTCAAATCCACATCTTTTCTTTCTCTGTCTCCATTTTTCATTATTTCTATCTTAATCTCTCCCCCCTCTGTTCCTCTTCTCTCCTCTCCCTCTCTCCCATCTTTCTTTTAAATGATCCAGCAGCCTCTTTGGTTGGGAGAGTAGCAGTGGCTTTTGTGACTTAGGAGGTAACACCCAGCTCTCTCAGTACTGCATACAAATACTTTCACACAAATTCCTTACATAGTTTTCTAATCTCATAAATTCTGCCCTGTGTCACAATAGCACCTCACTAACACTCTACAGTTCCTCTGTATTTGAAAAAAGTCACTATCGTCCTTTGGGCTGGAGAGATGGCTCAGGGGTTAAGAGTGCTGACTCTTCTTCCAGAGGACCTGAGTTCAATTTCCAGCACCCACAAGGCAGCTCACACCTGTCTGAAACTCCAGTTCCAGGGGACCCCGACACCCATGGCAAAAACACAAATGCACATAAAAAATAAAATAAAAAATATATTTGGGGGGAGGGCTAGGGGGTGGGAGGAGGGAAGACAGGGGAATCTGTGGCTGATATGTGAAATTAAGTTAATTATAAAATAAAAATATTTTTTTAAAAAAGAAAACTACCACATTGCTAGAATTGAGTACATCAAGACACAAGTGTCTGACAAGCACCTCACATACTCGTGAAGGTAAAAGGACTCCTTTAGAGTCAAGAATCCCCTAGAAAGTCTGGAATATGGAACGTGTTTCCTGTAGAGAACAATCAGTCATGCCTATAGTCACAGAGTTTATTCTATTTTCATACAGGTGTCCATGTTCTAGAATCTCCACTTCAGGAGAATGAATCTCTCCCCATTGTTGTTTTCCTTACAAACAAGGTCGTTTTAGGAGTGAAGACATTTTCCCTTACAGGGACTCTGACAATAAAGGAATTGATGTGACTATGTACATATGGTTTTCCTGCATCCTGCAAATCCCAATTCAACAAATTTATTCCAAGAATGCGTTTCATCTTTTATGTTCTCATAACACCTAGTTTCTAGATTTATAACAGTTCATAGTATGTATGTATATGTAAATAATTGATTTTTCATCCAACTTTCCAATCAGTTTGTGAGCTCATTATAAACAGGAACACCATGGAACGAGCAGATGTCAATAAAGGGATGACTGCAACACACAATGGCATCAATGCAGAGGATACAATGAATAAAGGGTTATTTTTCTTAATCCTATAGGCACAGTAATAGCTATAATGAAATACTACAATTTGGCCAAAGAAATTATGAGTGTTGTTTTAATATATTTCACATAGAATCTGTCTCCTCAAACCAATACACTTAGAAGACAAACTGAAATGCATTTAGAGGTGGCTGGCTCTATGAAATGGCTTAGAAAGCAAGTGTAATAGCACAGCATATTTCTGCTTGCAAGCCTAAGCTGGGAAAATTTTCCTATGTGATTGTCTCAAAACCTCACTTCCATTATTTTTTTTCAAAATCCTCTAAAGACTAAAGACATAAATTCGTGTTATAAAGGAAAGATTTGGCCAGTAAACAGGGTTAATCTTCTGGGTATGACACATGGACGTATAGCATGCCCAGGAGAGTAGAAAATTTGTGCAAACTGCCAGGTAGTTACCAAAAATGTGCAGTGAGTAATTCTTTTTCTTATATCCACATCTCTAATATTCCTGTTTCCATTTCTTCCCAGATATTTCCCATTTATATGCCTTCCTTCTCTACAATTTGGCTCTTTATTTAGCTCACAAAGTAGGCATTATACTAAGGAGGTAGAGTATTCATCTTTTGGCTTCAGTACAGTTGCTCATAGCAACTACCACTTGAAGGGAAATCTTATTTTTCATCTGGTAACTCAAAATAGGGCTGAAGGGTCAACTGCAGGGCAATTGTGTGAGGCAGGCCTTAAACTGCAAAATTGCTCAATATAAGACCTTCCTTCATTAGGATCATTCCAGTGACATTGGGAGTTTTGCTCACAAATATTTCATAAATCACAGGGTTTATAAATTGGCTTCTAAATTATACTTGTAAAAATAGAACTATGCATTCCAACTTTAAATGTCCTTATTATTGAGGGTATGAAGATGAACTACAATTGACACACTGCACAGTAAACAGAGAGACAGGTGAAGAGAATAATATCCCCTTGAAATATATTACACCAAGTACTCTGAAATTGTAGCTCCCCTTGGATTTGCTGTTTTTCAATTACATTTCTGTTTATTCTTGAAATTTCATATTTCTGTGCAACGAAATGATCATATCTCTTTCTCCCATTTCCCTTTTCCATCTCTTCCCCATACAGCCATCATATACTCCCCTGTGAACTTCATGTCCTCTTTTCTTCTTTTTTTGATGAGCTACTAAATCTAATTCACGCTGTTCTTGTATGCATTGGTGTGAAGCCACCCATGGGACCGTAGGAACCCACCCGTGGGAATGCCCTCAAAAATAGAATAATTCTCTCTCCCCACAGCAGCTATAAACTGCCACATTAAGCAGTGCGGCCCAGAGAGCACCTTCCCTACGTCTAGTGGAATTTTTGGTAGGCTTCATCTTGTTCAGGTCTCATGCAGGTAACCACAGCAGTTATAAATTCATGAGCACTAGACATGGTGTGTCCAGATGATAGCATTTCACTGCACTCTGGACCATCCCATGAATTTTGTATTATTTCTCTTTCCTCTTCCATGATTTTCATTGAGCCTTGGCAGAGTAGGAAGAGTGTTAAGGATGTCTCACTTGGGGCTAATCAAAATATCTTCCCTGCTAGCTAGCTTTCATAGTGCCATAAGGTGTATGTGGACTTCCAGGGGAGGAAAAAAACAATGATCTCCCTAGTGCTTGATCCTACACACCACAATACTGACATACCAAGAAAGGTGTGTCTACTCATCGAAGAGCTTCAAAACTGTTATGAAGAAACTAACCACTCTCTGGTTGGATTTGAAGCCTGTTTTACAAGAGAGAATTCCAGGCCTGGTTCTGTAATCCCAGTCAAAGCTCAGGGCTGGGAGTGTCAATGGCCCTAGGCTAGAACCACTATTGATATTTTGGTAATAATGGCTTTCTGTCAAATTCTTTGAAATATTTAGGGTTATACTCACAGGTCTGGGGTGTTCTCAACATTAGTATGAGAAGCTTTGTTTTGCAATGGGCAGCAGTCAAGGGCATATACCAAAGTGCTAAGAATAAGAATTTGCTGGTTTTTAATTTGATTCCAAGCTTGTAAGAACAGATGCTATGCCACAAGGGAAGGTCTCAGTCTTCCATTGGTATAAGTAACTCAATCAAGTGACTCAGTGCTAAGGAAGCTACCTATTTCTGGAAAATCTGATGGATAATGATTATTAATGAAAATTATTAGTGCAAATAAAGACAAATATAATTTTCATTATATCCTCTTTAAAGACAACTTACATGTACTCTATACAGTGTTCTGAGTAACCGTCTAATATACACAACACACATTGGTATGTATTCTGAGAAGAATAGAAAGCCCTGACAATGATCACCTCAAGTCCTACGCATTGTTGTGCCTTGAGATTTGAAAGACATAATACGATCAGGATACCTCAGCAACCAGTCTCAGGAGTTCAGGAACTCTGTGTGTGCTTGGGAAATGGATACTAATGTCAACAGCATCATTTATGTTGACACTTCACAGCTTTGCTTCTTATAGGAAGATGTTAAGGTTGGAATCTGGGATCTGGCTCATGTTTTGAACACCTGTCTTCCACCTGGTTGTCCTATTTTTGGAGACTATGGAATCTTTAGGATGAAGTGCCTAATTAGTGGAAGTGGCTCATAGAGAAAACAGGCCTGTGGAGGCATTATGTATCTCTAGGCTTAGCATTCTCCGCTTCCTGGTTCACAGTTACGTGAGAATCCTCTGCTAGACGTTCCTGCTATCATGTCTTCCCTTCCGTAGCAGACTATGTCCCTCCTAAAACATGAGCCAATGACTCCTCCTTCCCTTAAGGTATTTCTGTCAGGTACTGTGAATACAGTAACTAATACAGATGCTTACTGATTGGTAACACCAACACTTTACATGTTGTAAGTCAATTCAACAATAGATGGCAAGAAATTTCATCAGCACCTTATCTATAATCAAAACAGGGCTTCCTTTCAAAAACACAGAACTTAATAAGGAAGACAAGATAAACTGAAGGATGGGAACCCAATCATGGAGAGTCAGAAACAGCTCAAAAATTCAGGGGAGGTTGACTTGGTTGACTCATTTGTGACTGAGCATTACCGTCACCTATTCTCAGCACTTTGACCAGCTATGGGTTATTGACTGCTAATCCCCCACCAAAAGAAGCTTCTCTGATGAAGTGACAGCAGCCCAAATCTATGGGTACAAACATAAACATTTAGAAAGCAGTTTGACAGCATGACCATTTAGCAAAACGCCAGCAGGTTTCCCCGTTGGACCTATGACCTCCCCACTCATGGTCTTTCGACAAGGATTACAGTACCAGACATGAAATGGCACCTCTGGAGCAGACCTTGATTTCAAGGTTCAATGAACATCAAGGAAGAAGGGTTAGAAAGACTGGAAGAGCTGCAGGATGGAGAGGAGAGCTGTTTCATGCTTTCTTCTGGATATAACATGTCTGATGCACACATCAACTCACAGCACCTGTAGTAGCCTGCACAAGAGCTTCATAAGATTAGGGCATACAAAGGATCCTCATCTCTGGCTGAGTAATTATTGGAAGTTGATGGCTGCTGAATGAGTCAAGTTACTTTTCTCTGGGGATGTGGCTGCTGATAGCTTTTCCATATCCCAGGGGATGGTCCCATTCCAATACATGTGTGGTCAACACTAACTGGACTCAGGGATAATAACAATAATAATAATGAAAGAGGACATGAAGGCAGGAGAGATAGGGGTTTGAGAGACCTGGGAGGAGTTGGAGGGAGTTAGTTAGTGGCAGACACTAACTATATTCAAAATATATTCTATACATACATGATAAAAATTGTTGAATTTAAAAAAATTCAGGGAAACAAACATGTAAATATGTTGATGAAGATTGTGATAAAATTTTACTAATATGCATGGGAGAGGAACCATAATCAATAGTAAGACAAAGTTCTGCAAAACTGTGCGATTCTGTTGAAATAGCATGTTCTCATGATTTTATAAGCTGCTCAAATTCAGTTTTGAAATTCATGTTTGAATTTAATTTTCTATCCTTTAAGGCAGTCTTAAATAATTTTTCAAAACAGAAGATCAGTTACTGAATCAGATTATAGTCAATTTACCATGTGGTTTTGCTTTGTTTTTCATTTTTCTGCTTTATTGAGGTTATATCAAAACTTGTTTTTGACTAGAAAAATGAAACATAACAGCTATTTTAAAGCTGCTTGTAGCATGACTGAATTGTATGCTTCACGAATGCAAATTCCATTATAACAACAAAAAGTATAATAAACACAGGTTACCATTTGCTTGACATTTAATGAGTTAATATTAATGAACATGAGTGTTCATTGTCTTCAAATTTTATTTAAACCCCAATTCTTAGATACTATAAAATCTCTCACCTCTGAAACATATTTCCCAAAGGGTATTAAAAGCTGGCATGGGTTTATCATGAGTGATTCATCCTTGGCAAAGATGCTGCTATGGACCCATTCCCCTATCTGTCTGAATCTATTTGACCTTCTCAGTTGATGTTCCCTCACCCAGTTCTCCTTGGACATGTTTGTGGGAAATTTGGGTGGTTTTTTGAGATTGCCTGAGACTATGGAAGTCTTCTTTTTGTTGGAGACTGTGTTGTTTTTCCTGTGCAAAGGCAAGCTCTCTCCACAGGGGAATGAACTCGTGACTGAAGGTCCGTTAGTCACTGGCCCTAGTCACTGCTCTCACTCACTGTTCTGGCTGCCAACACATTTGGAGATGCAGTAGGAGCTCACAACTTGTATTCAAACCACTGGCTCTGGAGGGCATTGGAGGGTCATACTGAATGTTCTCAAAATTAAGTGTACATTTAGACAGACAATAAATAGGAAATTAAGCAGTCAACTAAAAGAACTTTTAATGAGAAAAGGCTGAGATGTGACTTAATGCAATATTTTCACTTGTCAAAATCCTTTATGTTTTTCCCTCTAAACGTTTTTTTATCTTTATATGTATTTTATCTCAGCATGAACTATTTCTTGAGGAAATAGTTTTTTATTGACTTTGTAATTTAGAACAATTTAATTACAATGAGAAAACAGACTACTACAACCCAATACTTTCTCAAACTAATGTTTTATGATTATCAGTGTTTTACAGTATCATAACATTAGGACAAGTTCATTAAATAAATATGATAAATATTATCTATAGATAAACACAATGCATTCTTTATGAGGAAAATAAAACTAAATGCTCCTTGAAACCTCATACATTTTTATATCATCCTGTTCCATCTATGCCCAAGGTAAGTTATCCAGAAACTTCAACTGGGTGTGGTGACACATGCCTGTGACCAGGCTCCTAGGGAGGCTGTGGTGAGGGGATCGCAAGATTGAGGCTAATGTAGGCTGCATGATAGAGAAACCTCAACCTCAAGTGTTCAGCAACATTTCTGAGAAGTAATTAATCTTAGGAAACTTGATGACAATCACAGTTACTTGTGCGTGTTCAGCCACTGAAACTCAGAGTTCTTTGAAAGATGGAATTCCCTGACAGCTCAGCCATTGTCTATCCTCTCCTTTTCATATAATTCTGATCAGTGTCTGCATGTTTTCCCAAAGAATACAATGGAAGAAGCAGTAAGTGAGAAAAGACAGACTAGTAGTCAAGATCTACATCTAGAATA
Organism: Peromyscus melanophrys; assembly: GCA_902168415.1. NCBI lineage: Eukaryota > Metazoa > Chordata > Mammalia > Rodentia > Cricetidae > Peromyscus > Peromyscus melanophrys. The sequence goes on along the minus strand of CABHPR010140895.1, from coordinate 6,338 downwards.
GCCCGAGGAGAATAAGAGAAAAAGAACTCCCAAGAGCTGATTTTGAGACAGGGTCTCTCTATGTAGTCCTGGCTGTCCTAGATTTGCTATCTAGAACAGGCTGGCCTGGAACTCACAGAGATCCACTTGCTTCTGCCTCCCAAGTGATGTGATTACAGGTGGGTATCACCATGCCTGACCTCAAGAGACTGATTTTAAATATCTCATCAAAGAGGTCTTGAAAAGCTGTGAGGTACAAAGGAAAACACCCTGTAGAGCTTTCTGGACACCTTAAATAAAGTACAAACTCCTTTGAGAATAGATGGATTAAGCAAGGTAACATGCCTTTCCACCTTTTAAAAAAACGATCAATTAAAAAGTTAAGGTTTTATAAATTCAAGTTTATATGGGCCCTTGGGGAGGGAGTATTTCTTTTGTTTTTCCAGGAAAACCACAGTAAAGTAAGCACTACTCCAACAACTTTAAGACACAGTGCTTACAATATAAACAGACATAAGATACTGATAAGAATTTTCCTAACCACTTTACATCCATAATTTGCCTGGCACTCAGTCTAAATGGAAGATGTCCTTACAGTTTATCTCCTCGAGTCAGCCTTCCTTGCCAGTCAAATTGGATGGCCTTCATCTGAACTTCTGGAAATTCTAGGAATAAGAGGGTCACATGCAATATCACTGTTAATGCTTCTCTCTGCATCTCCATTGCACACCATGCTCCTTGACGACAAGACCTAACTCTACAGATTTTGCTTCACTCAATTGCAAGCTTGTGTTTGGATACGTCAGACACTCAGTAAGTGTTTTCTGAGTAGATCAAATGGAAATACAAGGCATGGTCTCTCTGATAAGGACTTCAGAGCTTTCTGGGAGGGGGCAATAAGTTTTGTACTATGGAGATAACATAAGGAGGAAATAGATTTTCCACTCAAGGCTTCCAGTATAAGGCAATAGATGTCATTATAGTCAGCAGAGAGCAGTGTTGGTGAAGCTTCTCATGCCTTCAGGATTGAAATAGAATCTTCATACTCCTGCCTTTCCTGGCTGCTTGAAATAATTCATTTTAACTATTTAAGTGAATCTGTAGATCCAGAAAATTAAACAGAAGAGCTAAATGATTAACAGGACTAAACTATAGCTAATTCTAGCAATTAAAATGTACATATACGTACATATACACACATGCATGCACAGCCTGATCATAATTCCTCAAATGGTACTTAGAATAAAAAAATCCATGTATCATCATATAGAATTACATTGCTTGAGCACTGTTTTGACTTTAAGAGGCTTGTTTTCTCTTATTTGATAGATCTGCCTTTTTTTCTGAGGATATCAACAAACATAGGCTGACTGGGTAGGAAATATTAAAAGGATAGAAAAAAACAAATCAAAAACAAAATAGTGGGTCCTATCTCATAATGAATATAATAATAATTGGAAAGTGCCAGAGACTTTAAAACAAAAAAAAGTCAAGAAAGTTCTACAAATAAAGGTGGGAGAAATATTTTATAACCTTGGCCTATAGACAGTACAGAAGAAAATATTTTTAGCACAGTGCAAAAATACATATTAACAAAATTCAAAACATAAAAGATAAGCTGGGAAAACTACTTAAAGCCTATGCAAAGGACTAGCTTTCATATACAAGCATTTCCAAGAAAATATGAAAAAGATCTCTAGTCCACCTTGAAAGTGAGTAAAGACAACCATGACTACCTACCTGTTTCCTAAGAAATGAATTGTTTACATTTACCAATCTCTTGAATTAATTTTCAACCTCACATATTAACAATAAAAAGCTAACTTCAGGGACTGGAGAGATGGCTCAGTAGTTAAGAGAACTGGCTGCTATTCCAGGGGACCCCGGTTCAATTCCCAGCACTTACATGGTGGCTTACAGCTATCTGTAACTCCAGTACCAGGGGTCTGTCATGCTCTTCTGGCCTTCACTGTCTGTCATATGATGCATAGACATACATGTATGCAAAAAACCCATACACATAAAAATAAACATTTTTTAAAAGCTAACATCCAAAAATGAAGGAACATATGGAAACTTGATAATTCACTTTCCTGGCAAGGTTCAAAGCTTTACCCTTACATAGGAAATATTTAGGACAAAATGTGAGATAATGACTAATCAAAAATTTACATTGTTGACAAAGTAGACAAACTAAATGTTTTGTGTCCACTCCAGGTTCATATGTTGAAGCCTCTGATACGATATCATTAAGGGATGAGGGCCTTGGAAAGCAATTGAGTTATTTATTCATTGCTTGTATGTATTTTGATGTGTATATGTATTTGCATGCATGTAAAACACACATGTGGAACCTGAAGTTGACTTTGGGTGTCTTCCTTGATCATTTTCCATTTTATTCAGTGAGGCAGGGTCTTTCACTAAACCAGGATCTCATAAGTCCATCTATACTAGGCAGTCAGCTTGCCCAGGTGATCCCGTTTGGGCCTTCAGATTGCTAGAAGTACAGGTATTACCACATCTGCCCAGTTTTAATGGAGATTCTGAGAATTTTAACTCCTTTCCTTTTGTAGGAAGGGATTTAGCTACCTACAGAACCATTTCACCAGCCTTCTGTTAGGTTCAGACAAAGTCATGAGGCAGGACCTCTATAGTAACACTTAGTGTCTTTAGAAGAAGAAATAGCAGAGCTCAGTCTCTGAGTATACATGGAGAAGAGACTGTTAGAATGTAAATGAGCTGGCAGCCTCTTTGCAAGGCAGGAAAGGAGCAACTGCAGGAACAGTAGCTTGATTTTGGACTTCTCTGTCCCTAGGACTATGAGAAACAAACATTTTCTATGTAACCCTTCCAGCCTGTAGCACTTTATTATAGCAGCCCAAGCTAAGCTACACACAGAGTTATCTTATGCATCTACAAGTATACAAGAACAATGATACTCATCTAAACATTTTTATTGAAACATGACAGGCAATACTGGAAATAATAGGAGGCTAGGTTAGGTACATATATATTTATTTACTATAATATAAATATATATATGTATATTCATACACACACAAACATACCCATTTGATAGAGTCTTATGTACTCTGAAATGAACAAAACAGTATTATATGAACTGTTACAGCAGAACATACAGTATTATGATACGTTAACACTTACAGGAAGAAGTAACATAACACACCACACCAGAAAACACCAGAACACTGCTGCTAAAGGAGAAGGAAATTCATTCTTGGGGAAAAAACTAGTAATGAGCAGGAGACTCTATTAACCACTGCAATCCTTTTCATGTTGGGTTATATACTAATCCCAATTTAAAGAAAAATAAGTAAACTATTGTAACGCTTAATGCTGCTTGTTGTTGAAGCAGGCTTGCTGGGATCCTATTTAGTTTTGGCTATGTACTATCCCAGTCTCTCTTAGTAATGCACTTTTCAGCCATATTTCTTCAAGTGTATGTACTATGTACATATACACCTCTTAAAACAACCCATCTAGCCCCCTCGGAACTGCCATAGTGCCCCATCTGATTCAGACTACACACAGTTCTATCTCTGAACCAGAGTATAAGCTTCCCTATTGGTAACAGTCGAATTAGACAGCTTTTATTCAAGTGTGTTCTCAGTGTATCAGGATATGAAGAACAGAAGAGCCAATCTGGTCTGAAATGGTTTTAGGTGCATTGGCAGCAAGGCAAAACTGTGCCATCTGGTAAACTTTTAGGGAGAATCTCCTATTTAACCTTTTGTGACTGTGCATAATTAAGTATAAATTTGATTAAAATCAGATGCATTATGGGAAGGAACGTGTTCAGTAGACAACATGAATGTATGATCAAATCTCTCATTCAAAAGAGAGAACCACCCAAACTAAGCCTCTTAGAAATCCAACTCATCATTCTCTTGAATCCCATGAAATAAAGCCTGGGACAATAACTGGTTCCTGAGTACTCTCAATCATGTGATCTGATGCCAATTGTGACAGTGTATCCTTTTGTAATCTGTATTATTGCTTCAATCTAAATTAAGTTATTGTCCTGGTTAGCCTGTTGTTAATTTGGTACAGCTAGAGTCATGCGGGAAGAGAACCTCAATTAGGAAAATGCCTCCATCATGTTGCCTGTAAGCAATTCTGTAGGGTATTTCCTTGATTACTTATTATATGGGAGGTCCCAGCCTACTGTGGGTGATGCCATCCCTGGACAGGTGAACACTGGTTGTGTAAGAAAGCAGGCTGAGGAAGCCATCAAGAGCAAACTAGTAAGCAGCATCCCTCCCTGCTTCTGCTTCAGTTCCTGCCTCCAGGTTCCTGCCCTAACTTCCCCCCAGGCTGGATTGTAGACTGTAAACTGAAACAAACCTTTACCTCTCCAAGTTGCTTTTGGTCTTGTGTTTATCATAGCAATGGAAAGCACACTGATATAGCTATTTTGCTTCTTTTGTATGCATGAGACCTAATTTTCCATTCTTTTGATAATAAACCACACACTAGAAACTCCTGATCCAGATCTAGACCATCAGTAACAACTTGACAGGGATCTAGAACTAACCAGTATATAAACCTATGGGTGTATCTGTTAGGGAGATTTTGGATTGGGTTGAGATGAGAAGCCCCACCCTAAATGTGGACAGCAATTCTACGTGATAAGGTCTTGGGCTGATCAAAAAGCAGAAAGTGAGTGGAACACCAGTATTCATTGTGTCCTATCTTCTGATTTTGGATGTAATGTGACCAACTCTCTCAAGCTCCAGCTGTCATGCCTTCTCCTCCATGTTTACACTTAGACTGTGAGCTAAATGTATCCCTCTGTTCCTCAAGTTGCTTTGGTCAGGCATCTTTGTCATAGCAATGAGAAAAGTAACTAATATACTAGCATATCTGGCATACACATAATTTTGCTAGCTAAAAACTGATCTTCAACTCAAAAAAAAAACAACATATGCTTCAACTGATGAAACTATTGATTCTAAGAATGGGCAACAAACTTTGCATCACAGGTAGAAATCTCTGTATAGGAATCTTAGTTCTTAGGTTCTGTGCTTTAAATACAGGTAATAAAATTGAGGCTAGAAACCTCATCTGAATGTGCCTGAACCGAACACAATGCACAAAATGCACAACAAGCATTCCCACATCCCCTCCACTCATCTCATATTGATTGCCTATTTCTTCTTCTTATTGCCCTGTGTTTATTTACTGCGCTTGCTTATTTGGTGCCCAATATATTAACAAATAATATAGAAATAAGGTCTATATTATTTTTGTGGGGTCAGAAAATGCAGCCCCACCTAGAAAATAAACAGAGCAATGCCTAAGCTCTAAAAAAGCCTAAGCTTCTAAAAGCCTTCTGTTAAAGCTTAAGTGTGAGAGGTAAAGCTGTCTAAAAAAACACTATTCTTCTTGTTTGTTTTGTGGACATATCTGCTCTTTCACAGTAGATAGATTTTCCCAGGTAAAAGTTAAGTAGTATGCTGGAAAGAAGCCAAAATACTTTGTCAGTGAAGCACCAACTCTTCTACCTAGACACATCCTGAAATGAATGAGCAGTTAGGATGCTGTCCATCTCTAACCAATGACAATGGAAAGTATGGGATGAAGTTGATGGTAGAGCAAACAAAAGCTCCAGTGCCTAACAGAGGAAGGACCGTCAATGAATAAGGACCATGTTGCCTCTGGCCAGTGGGAAAAGTACTTATTCACAAAAAGGAAAGCCACAGTGTGCTTAACTATTTAAGTGAACATGCCACATGCTAGTGGGCAAAGAAGTGCACGTATGAACAGATTACTAAAAGATACACCCTGACATTGACTATGACATTGAACTCTAAGTCTCAGTTCAATGCCAGAAAAATAAAGAAACCCAAAGCTGTCTTATAGGTAGAACTCTCTGTGAGGATACAAAAGGATAACTGATAGGTAAATGTAAAGGAAAAACTTTTGAACAGTGATACAATGGAGTTCCAAACACTGTGACGAAAGCATGTCAGCTGGTGAGCAGCTCTACAAATGGCATCACAGAGGACAGCTCAACATGCACAGTTGCCCTGTGAATCAGGAGTATGCTGCCGGCTCCCACTGCAGACTCCAGCAGTGCCTGGGACGGTGTATAGATTTCTCCCTTCTCTGACCACAAGTGTCTGAAGATGAGCTATTCTAGGTGCCTCAGATAGTCTGGAGGCCAAGGCAGTCTGGCTTCTGAGTTCAGTCACACTTTAAAGACTAGCTTTAACACTTTCATTTATTCAATGAATGTGAATTAATTACCTCTAATCACTTACAAAACTGACTAAAAACACCTTGCAGAAAAAGATTATAGAATTAAAAGTATACACAAGCAAGCAAAAAAAAAAAAA
>CABHPR010140894.1:16512-29702 GCA_902168415.1 Peromyscus melanophrys | reverse complement strand
ACACACACACACACACACACACACACACACACACACACACACACACAAATACATAAATAGAACCTACTGAGTCCATTTAGCAGTACTCATATGTGTATGTTTTTAGGGCTGACCATTTGACAGCCTATCAGGATGCTCATCCCTCTCTCTGCAGTCATTAACTGCCTGGAGCTCTTCATCTAGGGGTAAGATAGATCTCTTACTGACCTGGAGCTTGCTCAGTAGGTGAGGTTGGCTGACTAGCCAACAAGTCCTAGGAATCCACTGGTCTCCACCTCCCCAGCACAAAGATAACAGGCGTGTGCCACCATGTCTGGCTCTTTTACAGAGGTTAGGGAATTGAACTTGGGTCTTCATGACTTCCCAGCAAGCATTTTACTGACATATCTCCTGAGCTCTCCAAACTTACACAGTATTTAAAATCTGTTTGTGAATCTGTAGCATGAGTTAAAGAAATACCCTCTATATTCCTAATACTCAGCCAAAATTCTACTTTACACATTTTCTCATGAAGAAAGTCATATATACAAATACCCCAAAATCAGCAATATGACACCTCTAATCTGGAAATAGAAAGCTCCCAAGATATCTAATTAGACCCATCCCATGCTCTCTGGAACCCTCTGGAAGCTGTGGCTGCCCTGTGAGAGGACCACTAAATACAAGGTGGACTGAGTCAAATGTTGGCAGAGACTGTGATGTACTAGGCTCAGTATAAACCTCTCCCTTGTCATCAGTCACCCTGAAGAGCCTCTGAAATCACATCCTGTGGCAACCCTGAGGCAGGTATCAGACAGGTTGTGCAGCAAAATATGAAAGTGACCTGCTAACAAGTTTGTGACTACCTGACTTGAGATGGGCTGTCAGACAGGTACCAGAAAGAAACTTTGGGGCCAGCATGCAGGTGTGTGCTGAAAAGGGCAGGATGGCAGAGTGGTTGTGCCCACAGCACCTGGAAGCAAAGACTGGAAAACCTGTATTTTAATTATTTCCTCCTCGCTTCTCTCTGCATTCCCCATGAATGCAGAGACTCCTGGCTAGGGAAATTCAGCCTCCTCTCTATCACGGTCACATTTCCCCCTGAACACTGGCTTTCTCTTAGTTCTGGAGTTCCCATTGGAAGGCGAAGGAGGACACTGGATATGAGAGAAGCACATTGCTTCTTTATTTTCAAAATAAAGAACTTCAGTCAAAATGGCTTCCCCAATGAGGCCATCGCTACTCGTACATTTTCTGATCACGGAGGACAGTAAGAGTCACCTCAAATCATATCTCATTGTCCCCCAGATCCCGCACCTCACAGATACATGTGGGTTCATGTGCAAAGGAGCCCAGGGGATGAGCAACATCTTTTTTTTTTTTTTTTTTTTTTTTTTTTTTTTTTTTTTTTTTTTTTTTGGTTTTTCGAGACAGGGTTTCTCTGTGTAGCTTTGCGCCTTTCCTGGAGCTCACTTGGTAGCCCAGGCTGGCCTCGAACTCACAGAGATCCGCCTGGCTCTGCCTCCCGAGTGCTGGGATTAAAGGCGTGCGCCACCAACGCCCGGCTGGGATGAGCAACATCTTACTGAACACACTCCAGGGAATATTTCTGATCCCTTCTTCTTCTGAGGTTGGCTTCCATCCGCAATTACTGGAAATAGTCTGGCTACGAGCATCAGACACAGTAAGGCATGCAGTGACTGGTGTCAGGGTCATGAGGTATAATACTGACATGGTGCCGTGTTAAGAGGCCAAGCAGGCAACAGTGATGGACCTAGCAGGAGCTGAACATTTCTCCTCTGGTTGCTCCTGCAGCCCAGAGTTCCCTTCAATGGTCTCAGCACGTTCATCATCTGTGGCAAGCACCATGCTGGGCTCAGTGTCCATCCTAAGTCTTGAAGTCTTGGTGCACGGCAATTTGAAGTTCAGAAACGGGGAAGAGTGGCATTCTAAACAATAGACAGTTTTCTGGAAGCTTCTAAAGAGAGACACTTTTCTCCCAAAGCAGGGCTCCTCTGAGGGAATTCCGAGACTGGTTAAGGTGGGTCCCTTCTTTCTATCCCTGCCGGAGTCCAGAGTCTGTGCTAACAGTAAAGCCACAGCCCTGCTGGAGCAGAGCATCCTTCTGAGACTAAAACTGAAACAACAGAAACAGTGTGAAAGCCCCTTGTTGAACCACAGCCCTGGCCTGGTGTCATTTTTGAGAATACACTTCTCTATTCTGCAAATGCTTTACTGTTTTCTTTATGGTCCAGCTATTTGTGTGCCCTGAGAACTCTCTAGCAACTCCCTTACCAAGAAATGAACTAGCTCTTCCGGGACCGCGTCTATTGTGTTTGTCGTATCTGGAAGGAACCAGACTTTGGATTGTCAGAAAAATCAACCTCCTTGATGGTCTTTGTGGCAGCAAGTGGCTGAACACTCCAACCAAATGCACTAACTGTAAAAAGCTCACATCCAAATTTTGGAGCACAGCTGGAACCCTATTCTTTGATAGCTTCTCATTTTTCCCCTGTACCACAGCTGGGCTCTGAGGATAAAGGTCCCATCCTGTAACTAAGATCTCAAGGTTGGGGGAAGGGAAGTGGAACAGTCCTCTCTCCTGGAAGGTTGTTAGGTAGATGCACTTGTCTCTCAGGCCTGCCCTTGGAGGTGGAACGTGAGAGCTCGGGCTCTGATGTTAAAGAATCCAAAGAGTTCTGCATCCATCCATCATATCATATTATATATGATGTGCTCTCATCAACTCATCTATGCACCCTTTCCGGTCCTTTTGATGAGAGGGTATCCATGTAAGGCCCCAGCTCTATCAGCTGCGAGAAGCCAGCATCTGCTCACCGAGTCTGTTTCCCCATCTGTTAAATGGGCTGTTGAGGATGGGGATGACATGAACGCATGCTGTGCATCGGTGAGTGGCAGCCATTGGCGACGGCATGACTGCCATGGTCACTGTGGCTGTCGTCGTCACCGCCAGTCAACATTAAAGATCTTCAGAAAATAACTCCTGAGCTAGAATAACTTCCAGCGATCCCTTCAGGGCCAAAGTAATGTCATATCTAAGTTCCTCAGACTCTAAGTTCATATCTAGAGACTTGTGCCATACCCATTCGTCAGCAAACACTGCAGCCGATTCCTTGTGTGTGAATGCACACATGTGCACGCAGGCCTCCTGCAGAAAATGAAATCAACTTTTTCCTGCATCTCCATAGATTAAAGAAGGCAGGAGGGAAGCTGTGGTCTCTCTTTCAAGGCCCCCTCACCTGAGGAGGCACCCCGTGACTCCTAAGACACATATTGTAATCTCTATGCAATCAATAACAGGCCCAAAGAAGTTGACTAAAAGGTCAATAGATAAATTAGGAAATAATTTAAAAATACACTAAGATGATATGACAAGCATGCAGAGAAGGAGGACCAGAGGAACAAACATTGGAAGCTAAGGACCTCAGGCAAACACTGGAACAGAGCTGCCTCAGAAGAGCTAGCTGTGTGTCCGGCTAGCTAAAGAAGTGTCAACACAGCAACGCTGCGGTCCGAGAGGAACTGTCCAGGTGGAGAAAGAAAGGTCTCTGTAAGATGGGCAACAGAACTGCTGAAAAATGGGTGTAAAAAAAAAAAAGAATTATGAAACCAGTGGGAAGAATACCGGGAGGGCCGTGGAGATCTCAGAGGGAGGTAAATTCCAGATGAAGAGAAGGGAGTGGACCATAATCCTAGTTCATCTAGGAGAAGTGGCAATCACAAGTTTGTAGGTGCCGAGGACAGAGCTTCAAAACACACAAAACAAATATGATTCAATTCAAAGAAGTAGAGAATTCTACAATCCTATTTTAAAACGTTAATACCTGTTACCTGCCTTTGAGAGAACCTAGGCCTCAAATCAGCAGTAGAAGCTGTGTTTGCATAAACCACCAATGTCTCGGCCTAGTTGGTATTCAGAGAGCACCAAGCCCAATGGATCTTTTTTCAAGACGGCATTAGGTTAAGTGAAATAGAAAGACAAACGCTGGTCCCGTGAGCTAGTTCCGGAGGTAGAGACACTTGCCACCGGTTCTGATGACCTGAGTTAGACCTCTGGAATGCACACGGTGGAAGAAAGGAACTAACCCTGAGAGCTGTCTTCTGACCTCCACATGCACACTGTGGCACATGCATGTGCACAGATACACATAAGTCAGTAAATGTAAAGTGGAAAAAAAGACCATTACTGCATGTTCTCACCCATATAGAAAATCTGAAATTGTGGAGCTCACAAAAAAAGAATAGCAGTTACCAGACCAGGGAAGGTGATGGGAAGGGTGAGGGCTAATGTGAATGCTAACTCCTAGTGCTCTCCAGCACAATAGGCTAGACTGTAGTTGACAACACTTAGCAGCATATTGCAAAACGGCTTGGAGAAGGGACTCTGAATGATCATAACCAAGAAAGGGATGGTATGTTAGAGATAATTAATATACCAGTTACTCTCATGTGAGCATTAAACATGGTTTGCATGGATTGAAATACCATTCTACACCCTAAAATACATGTAATTATTATGTATTCATTAAAAACCATATGTTATCAGTTTAAAAGACAGACTGCAGGTAAATCCATGCAGTAAGTCCCAGTAAGTTGAAAAGGTTGCAAGGGTGCAGTGAATTTTCGTTGGATGCAATGGAATTATGACAGGAATCGTTGATGGTGAACTATCTAGGAATACTCAGATATTTGGAGGCAGACAGCACTTCGAAGTAACCCTGACTCAAAGAAGGAGCCACAAGGAATTGAGACCTTCGAACAGAATGATCACAGAAACAAACATCAGAATGGATAGCTGTGATAAAAACAGTGTTCGGAAGGAAATTTATAATTTTACATACAAAAGAAGGTAGGTTTCGAGGCGGTGCTTCAAGGGTTCTTAAAAAACAAACAAACAAACAAACAAAAAACTCTTTATTGATTCTTTGGGAATTTCACATCATGCACCCCAGTCCTGCTTACCTCCCAGTCCATCCATAATCTAACCTTCACTCCTGCAGCCTGTACCTGCAAAAGAAGCCCCCTCCAGAGAATTAATTAAAAACAAAACAACAACAACAACAACAACAACAATAAAACACCTTAGTCCTCTGTCTTTCCAATACTTCTTTATCCATTCTAATGGCATCGGGAGCTGTGGTACGTCACTTATATACCCTTTTGTCCCACCCCACCCACAAAATGTTGATTGAAATGAGTCGTTGGTCTGCTTCAAGGCCTCAGGCATGCCACCATCACTGGACCCTCACCAAAACTCTCTAGGATATCCTGCTGTTGCTCCAAGTCTTGGAGATCCTGCAGTTATCATTCTGCAGAATCCCTTCATGCACTCCAGAAGGTCACAGATGGGGTAGATGTTAGGGTGGGCCAACCCCAGACCCAGGATGTGGATCTGGGTGGTAGCTGAGTTGGTTGGTCCAGGCCTTTGGGACTCCCCACTTCAGGTAAGGAGCAGAGCCAGCTCTCCTAGGCCCATGCCATGGGGCCAGCTCTCCCCCGGGAGGGGGGGTGTGGGGCCAGTTCTCCTGCTGTAGTGTCCAGCGAGGGGCAGGACCAGCTATCCCAGGGCCAGTGAGGGGCAGGCCGGAATAAAATGGCCCTCCAGTTTCAACACAGGCATGGTTCCTATTACCCCCTGTGCTAACACGGGTCATGAACAGCATCACAGACCCCAGCTGCAGCAGTAACATGGACCCAGATGTGGTCCTTGGCAGCAGCTTCGGCCTGGACATCCCCATACCCCTGGGGGCAGCACAGGTCACCACCCAGATTAATATGACCCTGGCAGCAGCAGCAAGGTCCTCAGACACCAACATGGTCTCAGGTGGCTGTCCAGAGCCTAGGAGCCCACACAGCCCCCAATGGCAACAGGAGCCATGGACATCACCCCAGACCCTGGCTGCTCCTGGGCCATGGACCCAGGCATGGCCCATGACAGCAGCCTGGGCAGGGGACACCATGGCCTCAGGTGGCAGCACAGGCCACTCATATTGGCATGGCCCCCACAGCAGTGTGGCACTCGGACACCAACATGGCTCCAGGTGGCAGCCCAGACCCTTGGCATCGGCTTGGCCTTCGGTGGTGTCAGGAGCTTCAAGGGTCCTCTTTAAGAGTCGGAGCAAAAAGAAGAAAGGAGGGGAAGCAGGGAAGAAAAGAAGGAGCAAGGCAGGAAGAAACACAACGTAATCAGAGGAGAAAGAAATAGTAGAAATGGAACTGGATAACATCAAACCAGAGAACACAGAAGATTAACAACGGAAACGGGTCACGTGAAGAGATGGAGTAGACAGACTAACCCGCAAATGGCGGTGGGCTGGTGACCGACGAGGACTGACAAAAACAAACAAACAAACAAATAAAAACAAAATGATAGAAATGGGCAAAAGTAAGTCCACACTTATGTGTAGCTAGAGTTTTCCTGCCTGGCCCACAGTCAGGACAAATCTTTGTCACCCGCCAGTCCCACAGCTGCTCAGACCCAACCAAGTAAACACAGAGACTTATATTGCTTTCAAACTGTATGGCCGTGGCAGGCTTCTTGCTAACTGTTCTTATATCTTAAATTAATCCATTTCTATAAATCTATACCTTGCCACATGGCTCGTGGCTTACTGGCATCTTTACATGCTGCTTGTCATGGCGGTGGCTGGCAGTGACTCCTTTTACCTTTTTGTTCTTTTCTTTTCTCTGTTAGTCCTGCCTATACTTCCTGCCTAGCCACTGGCCAATCAGTGTTTTATTTATTGACCAATCAGAGTAATTTGACATACAGACCATCCTACAGCACACTTATGGGTCATTTGGGTTTTGGCAAAGAAGTCAAAGCAACTTATGGGGGGAGGAAATTATTTTCACAAAATGGTGCTGTCTTAATTGGATGTGTCTTTGGAAATAAACAAGACACCTTATCATTTTATCTCCATCATATGCAAAAATTAATTTGAAATGTACCACAGAGCCAGAAACAAAAGCCATAAAACATTTTTTAAAAATGCAAGAGCATATTTTGGTAGTTTGGGGACAAGGAAAGTTGTGTAGGTCACAGAAAGTGCTAATCGTTGAAGAAGCTGATACATCTCTAACCAAACTCAAAGCTACTGCTGGTGAAGGACATCACTAAGGGGGCTGGACAGATGGGTCAGCCGTTTAGAGCACTGCTTGCTTTCCCACAGGACCCAGATTCAGTTCCCAGCACTGCCATGGCGGCTCACAACAGCCTGTAACTCCACTTCTAGGGGACCTAATGCCCTCTTCTGGCCATTTCAAGTGCTAGGCACAACCACGACATACAGACAAACATACAGGATAACACTCATAGACCTTAAAAATAAATAACTAAATCTTAAAAAGACATCACTAAGTAAACAAATGAGAAAATATTCACAAGTCTGAAAAATGGACAGATATTCTGGATATACAAAGAACTCTTTCAACTCACTAAGAAAAGATAATCAATTCAATTAAAAATGGTTGAGAGAGCTTAGCAGGGTAGCACACAATTATAACATGAGCACTTGTGAGGCAGGGGGAGAGTGAGCTCAAGACCAGCTTGGGACATGTAGTGAGTTCAAGGTTAGCCTAAGACACATCACAAGATTCTGTAAGGAGGAAAACAGGGCTGGGGAAACAATTCGGTGGTTCTAGCACCTTGTGCAGGGCTGAGGGTTCAATTTCAGCATCATGAAAGTGAGTAAAGAAATAAATAAATGGATGAAATATTTGGATACTTCACAAAAAACATGCAAATGGCCCCCAGGGACTTCAAAGATACTCATTAGTGTTCACCAGGGAAATAAAAACTAAACCCACGGTGAGATACCACAATACTCCTACCTAAAATTATAATTACTGACATGACCAAATATTAGTAAGGATGTGGCAACTCCTAAACCAAGTATATAAATAGTACCCTGTGCTGCTTGTCCTGGCGGTGGCTGGCAGTCACTCCCTCCGCCTTCCTCTGGCAAATGTGTTGCTAATAAAACACTGATTGGCCAGTGGCTAGGCAGGAAGTAGAGGCGGGACTAACAGAGAGAATAAAAAGAACAGGAAGGTGGAGGGAGTGACTGCCAGCCACCGCCAGGACAAGCAGCATGTAAAGATGCCAGTAAGCCATGAGCCATGTGGCAAGGCATAGATTTATAGAAATGGATTAATTTAAGATATAAGAACAGTTAGCAAGAAGCCTGCCACGGCCATACAGTTTGAAAGCAATATAAGTCTCTGTGTTTACTTGGTTGGGTCTGAGCGGCTGTGGGACTGGCAGGTGATAGAGATTTGTCCTGATTGTGGGCCAGCAGAAAAAAACGCTAGCTACAACCCTGTGACCCACAGTATCACTCCTAGGGGTTTCCCACACGAAATGAAAACATATGTCCACCAAAAGGCTCACTCTGAATGGTCATGCCAGCTCTATTCACTTGAATGGAAAACACAAAAACATATTAGATGGTCATCAACAATCAGACAGTGTTGATAGACACACCAACAGGATTATATTCATTAGTGTTCTGCTACTGTAACCAATGCCTGAGACAGTCAACTTATAAAGCGAGAAGGTTTGTTCTGCTCATGGTTTTAGTGGTTTCAATTCAGGGTCAAGCAGACCCATTCATTGCCTTTAGGCTTCTGGTGGGGATAACAGAAGCAACGATGGGCAGCAGGCAGCAGAACAAAAATTTTCATCTGGTGACTAGGAAGTAAAGGAGAGAAAGAGGGGTGGGATGAGGTCATACTGTCTCCTTCAAGAGCGAGCACACCCTCAGTGACACAGAGACTAATAGCAAGTAAAGCCCCACTCTTGGAAGTTTCCAGTATCTCCCAACAGTACCAGTGGGAACTAAATCTTTAGCTCACACACTGCCCCCCAGACCCTTGGCTTTCTGCAGGGGAGCGATTAAGGTTGAAGGACCCAAGGATGGTTGTTCAATGGGTCTGGGACATCTCTATGACCAAGCTAAGAGATTTCTGAACCCAGCGCCCATGTTCAAGGGTTTAAGTTTCAGCACAGCTGGTGTTTTTCCTGACCCTGCCAAGAGCTGCCATGGAAGAACGGCTCTGGCGGTGACGGCAGTCTTTGTCACAGGTGTGTCTCTCCCCAGATGCTCTGTTCTTGATCCAGGCTCAAAGGCTGGTCTCCGGCTGCTCTCTCACTGAAGCTCTGTGCAGTGGCCCTGCTGGGTCAGACTCCTCAGACGGCCTCTCACAACGTTCCACCACCTGTGGAAGGAAACAAACATTCCCAGAAGGCCCCAGGAGCCTCAGGAGGCACCAGGGAGACTCCTCCCAAGGTCCTGTGGTTGAGGCACAGGAGAGGCTGAAGGCAGGGGGCCATGAGGGATCAGCACAGGATTTTGATAGCCTGAGATTATATTTCTTAGTAACACCATGCCCTGTTACACACCAATATGTTATAACCAATATATTGTACACCAAAAGAGGTCACAACCTTTTTACACCATGCAACTATGGCTGCAGGTTACAGCACTACCCTACCCTACATGGTAGAAACATCATCATCATCATCATCATCATCATCATCATCATCATCATCATCATCTCTCTCTCTCTCTCCGTCTCTCTCTCTCTCTCTCTCTCTCTCTCTCTCGCTCCACCTCCACACACACACACACACACACACACACACACACACACACACACACACACACACACAAACACAATCAGAACAGAATAGAACCAACAAAGGCATCATATGACCAAAAAGCAGGGGAGGGGTGGCTGGGAAGATGGCTCAGGCAGCTGATGAAGCTTGAGGACTTGAGTTCAGACACTTAGTGTTCCTGTAAAAAGCCAGGGTTGTTTCCGGGCAGACTCAAGAGCCTCACAGACCCTGTCTTGTCTCTGACCTCTAGGCCCTGTCATATGCTCCATTCAAGACAACCAAAAAGAGTCCATTTCTCTAAAACTGCTAGGGAGATACACAGATTTACAGATGGCAGTGGCGACCAAGGACAGGATCACCTCCTCCAAAGGCGTTGAGGTAGGAATCTCTCATTGAATAATTTTCTTCTTTTCAAATGTATTTCTCTTTGGAGACCATCTCCATCTTTCTTCTAGTCTCTATTCCCACTAGGGGCACTGGCTTCAGTTCTGCTTCATGAACTTCTCTGTAGCTTCTCCATCTACACACAGCCCAGCTGTCTAGTCCCAGCTCCTGCTCCAGTTGAGTCATTTCACTGGAAACACTGGCCCAATGAAGCAGGGTTGGTGGTGGTCCTACAGGAGTCTCATAAAGTCTTCACTGGAACATCACCTCCATCATCATCATGGCCACCTTCACAGTCGTGATCGGCATCATGCCACTGTATCATTGCCGCCACCTGTCCTCATCATCCTCATTACCGCCACCACTGCCATCGGCATCACCAATTCCACCACCACCATAACCACCATCACCGCCATCAGCACTGCTTCCACTGCCGTTACCAACATTACCAGCTCCTTGTCAATTCCACCACCAGAGTATCCACTTATTGGGGGTCCATTTTGTATATGAAAAACTACTCGGAATCTCCTGTAAGACAGAGGTATAACTACTTCCATTTCGAGGAAGAGAACATCAGAACTCAGAGAATAACTTCCTATTGGGACGCAGTCACTCCGCTAGGATTCTCTGGCCTCAACCAGGCCCTCAGCGCGGCTGCCAGGCTGTTTCTTTCTTTCCCTGGATCCACATCAGGCTTTAATCCAAGGCCAGACGGCCTCTGTGACTTCTACAAAATAGTCTCTGGGCCTTTGTTGCAAACAGCCACTCTGCTTCACCCTCTCACCTCCAGAGCCGACCTTTCTTGAGCAGCAACTGGTTCCAAGCAAGCTTTGGTACCCCACGGCATCACCTTCACTCCGTTCATGCCACAGACTGAAGAAGTCTGTCCCTATGGCCTTAACAACCCCGAAGCTCTTTGATTCTGTCCTTTCCACAAATCCGACCTGTAAGGCATGTGAGAAGTGCTTGGGTGTTTTGTTTGTTTGTTTCTGTGGGAAGAGCAGCCTACCCGCCGTCCCTGTATAATACTGGCAACCCATAGAGTCTGGGTTCAAAGGGACTGTCATGGAAACGATTAGAGACTCCATTGAGACCTGCTCAGGATACACGTCCTGCTAACTTCATAACCACAGGGCAAGACATCTGAGAACCCTTCATGTGGGAGCACCAACATCAGCAAAAGCATCAAGAGTACGGAAAGAGGTGGACCCACCGAAGCCACCTTGTCAGGGTCTGTGTGGAGTGGGCTTCTCTAGCATACAGGTAGACTAAACAAACCCCCAGCTTGTTATGTGAGGTTTTAAGGAGATGAGCAGGATGACAGCGAACACCACCCTGAGGCCTTCTTCCCCCAAGTGCACCAGGCAACCCTGCTGCTGAATTTGCTTACCTCCCATGAGCTGGGCCAGCCCTGTGCCGGACTAACCGCACACATCCCAGGCTCCACAGAGCCCACAGAGGTGGTGCTGAACATCATCAACTGTGTGTTCTGTCTCCAAGGCAGACCAGTAGATCTCTTTATCTGATTAATTAAATAATGATGCTGTAGACATTTGTGCATGCATGTTTTCTTGTTGTTGTTGTTGTTGTTGTTTTGAGTCAGGATTTCTCTGTGTAGCCTTGGTTGTCCTCGAATTCATTCTGAAGACCAGGTTGGCCTTGAACTCACAGAGATCTGCCTGCCTCTGCCTCCCAAGTGCTGGGATTAAAGTCACATGCCACCACTTCCCAGCTTTTTGAGCCCATATTTTTATATGGATATGTTTTGAATTATCTTCAATATCCCAACAACAGTGGAATACTGGGTCCCATGGCATGGTGACTTTATGTGTAACACACGGAGGAATTGTCTCATGATTTTCCAAAATAAACTAATTTGAACATTCCTCCCAGCAATGTGCTAAGAGATATTATTTCTCTACATCCTCACCGACACTTGCTACTATTGTCTGTCTGTTTTCTTTTAATCATCTTTGTAGGTGTGAGGTGGCATTTCATTTGTGGTTTTGATGAGCAGTTATCTGATGAGTAATAATGTGGTATTGGCTATTTGAATATCTTCTCCAGAGGAATGTCTATCTGGGTCTCTCACTCATTTTTTAAGTTTCAGAGTTACTGACTTGTAATAGGTTGGTTTTTTGCTTTAATATTCTGAATATCTGGCCTGTGACCATTTTTCTATACGTAGATTACACACAGGATTAGTGCATAATTATTTTTGTTCCTGGATTTAGTGATTTTTTTTTCCAGGATAAACCTGGCCTCATAGAATGACTAAGAAAGTGTTCCCACTTAAGCAACATTTGTTTTTCTTTTTTTTAAATTTAAATTGCTATGGATTTTAGTTTATTGATACAAATTTAAAGTTAATTTTTTGTACTGTATGTATATTTCTACTCTTGTTTTTTCTTTTTTTTATTAAGAGATTTTTCTATTCATTTTATATACCAATCACAGATTCCCCTGTCCTCCCTCCTCCCACCCACCACCCTTCCCTACCAACCCACCTCCCATTCCCACCTCCTCCAATGCAAGGTCTCCCCTGGGGAGTCAGCAGAGCCTGGTACACTCAGTTGAGGCAGGTCCAAGCCCCTCCTCCCTGCACCAAGGCTGCGCAAAGTGTCTCACCATAGGCACTAGGCTCAAAAAAGTCGACTCATACACTAGGGACAGGTCCCGATCCCACTGCCTGGGGGCCCCCTAAACAGTTCAAGCTAAACAACTGTCCCACTTATACAAAGTGCCTAGTCCAGTACCATGGGAGCTCCTCAGCCATTGGTCCACAGTTCATGTGTCTCCACTAGTTTGACTATTTGTCCCTGTGCTTTTTCCAATCATGGTCTCAATATCCCCTGCTCATAGAATCCCTCCTCTCTCTCGCTGATTGGACTCCTGGAGCTCTGCCTGGGACTTGGCTGTGGATCTCTGCATCTGCTTCCATCAGTCACTAGATGAGGGTTCTATGATGACAGTCAGGGTGTTTGGCCATCCGATCACCAGAGTAGGTCAGCTCAGGCACCCTCTCGAACATTGCCAGTAGTCTATGGTGGAGTCATCCTGTGGATTCCTAGGAACCTCCTTAGCACTCTGTTAAGCAACATTTTGAAAGTTTCTTTTCTTTTCTTTCTTTCTTTCTTTCTTTCTTTCTTTCTTTCTTTCTTTCTTTCTTTCTTTCTTTCTTTCT
>CABHPR010140894.1:0-16502 GCA_902168415.1 Peromyscus melanophrys | reverse complement strand
TCTTTCTTTCTTTCTTTCTTTCTTTCTTTCTTTCTTTCTTTCTTTCTCTCTCTCTCTCTCTCTCTCTCTCTCTCTCTCTCTCTCTCTCTCTTTCTTTCTTTCTTTCTTTCTTTTTTTTGAGACAGGGTTTCTCTGTGTGGTTTTGGTGCCTGTCTGTCCTGGATCTTGCTCTGTAGACCAGGCTGGCCTCAAACTCACAGAGATCAGCCTGGCTCTGCCTCACAAGTGCTGGGTGGGATTAAAGGCATACGCCACTAGTTATGTTAATTATTCTTTAAAAATTTTGTATAATTGTATAACTGAAATTATCAGGTTTTGGGTTTTTCTTTGTGGTAATTTTTTTTAGGCAAAGGAGGGGTTAAGGCAGAGTCTTGTGTAGCCCAGGCTGACCTCAACTTCACCATATAGCTGAGGATGGCCTTGAACTCTTGATCCTCCTGCCTCAGCCTCCCCATTGCTCGGATTACAGGCACGGAACTCTGTCCTACTTGAAATTTTGTTGTTAATAAAGGTTCTAATTTAATGTGGTGATATATTGTGTGCCCTAATAAAATTTGCCTGAAGATCAGAGGACAGAACAAGCCACTAGATTAAACATAGAAACCTTTAATCCTAGCACTCGGGAGGCAGAGCTCCATCTAGATCTCTGTGAGTTCATAGCCACCCTGGACTACATAAGATTGATTCCTAGGAGAGAAACAGCCAGGCAGTAGTGGCACACACCTCTAATCCCAATACTTGGAAGGCACACTCCTTTAATCCCAGCACCTGAGATTTTACACCTTTAATCCCAGTATTTGGGAAGCACACACGCCTTTAATCCCAGCACTAAGAAGGAAGGGATGAGAAAGGTATATAAGACGTGAGGAGACAGGAATTGAAGGCCTTTTCAGGCTGAAGAGTCCTAGAGGTAAGACACGGCAGTGGCTTGTTCCTTTGTCTCTCTGATCTTTCAGCATTTACCTCAGTATCTGACTCCAGGTTTTTTATTAAAAGACGATTTAGGAATTCGAGCAAAAATTTAATCTCTTCATTTTTTGTTTCACAATCTATTTCCTGGATAAGCTCTGTCAGTTTATGTCTTTCTAGAAATAATTCCATTTCACCCATGCTACCAATTTGTTGGCATGAATATGTTTATGGTATTCCTTTACAGTTATTTTATCTCTGCAAAGTTGAGCTTGCTCTCCTCTTCCATCATATTGTTAGTGGGAACATTCTTTTCTCCCCTTAGTCAGTCCAGCATAGGGATTGTCAGTTTTCATTTTTTTTCCAAAAGAAAAGAACTTTTTATTAATTTTCTCTATTTTTTCCTATCCTCTGTTCTCTTCATCTCTACTCTGATTTTTATAATTTTTTCCTTCTGCTTGCTTTAGATTTTTTTCTCCTCTTTTTTTCCCCCAGTTTCTTAGGCTGGAAGATGAATTACTGATTTGAGCTCTTTGTTTTTCTAAACCATCAGTGTTCACACTCAGATCTCTGCCAGCAGCTCCTTTGCTGTGTTCTGGAGTGTTGGCATGCTGTGTTTTCATTTATCATAAACCATTCGTAAACTTTTTCCAGGGTCATATTTCCTTGCTGATCTTTCGGAGTGCTTTTACATTTCAGTCCTGTGGAATTTTCTGTTCACCTTCTGTGTGGTTTTTTAACACACGTGAGGACACGGTGTGATGTCAGTCCTGTTGAATGTCTGGAAATCAGTTTTATGGCCTCACCTATGTCTATCCTGGAGCATCTTGTGCAAAGAAGATGAGTTTGCTGTTGAGTGGAACTTTCTATGGGTGTCTGTTAGGTCATTTTGGTTGATAGTGTTCCATTTCTGAATGTATCTACGAGGTTATCTATTGAGAAGACTGGCATTGTATCAGTGAGCTGAGTAGAAAAGACCCATCCTCAGTCAGTGTGGGAAAGTGCACCACCCAACTAGCTGAGGAACCAGACAGAAACAAAGGTGTCTCTCTCTTTCTCTGTGTGTCTTCTGGAGCTCTGGCCTTTAGACTCCGGGACTTGCACTAGGAGCCTCTCTGATTTCCTTGTACTTAGCCTAGAGCTGGGCATTGTGACATCACCTCCCACAGTCCTGAGGCCTTTGGGTTTTGAATTGCTACTCTTTGCCCTGCATCTCCAATTGATAACTGGCCGATTACTTGAGAGACTTCTCAGCCTCTCCAACCTCCTGGCCCACCTCCCCTGATAAAGCCCCACTGAATTCTCACCTTAGTCAATTTAGTGGCCATATAATATCTGGACAGAGATGTTCTTAAGGTTCTGGACAGATGGACCAGTTTGCTGAGCTGCTCTCTGTGAACTGGGGCATGGGAGGAGCTCTGGGGTTTTTTCCAAGTATGCACACTACTCTGTTGGTACCCGGGGCTTTTCTTCCTTGTGCTTGGAGATTTCTATATTCCCCAGACTACGCCAGAGTTTTCAGGGCTCTGTGGCCATCCCCACTAGCCTTTACATTAAGCTTACGCTTAGTTTATTATTGTGCCTGTTATCCTCCACTTCCATCATCTATAAAGCTCAACAATTCCCTCTGAGTCTTTTTAACAAATGCCCTACAGGAAACAGCTTTTAGCCCTGAGGGCATTTTAAGTTAGATTAAATAAAGACAGGCTTGCAGGTGGGGCTTTCAGAAAGCCAACAGGCTGGGTTTCTCTTGGGGGCTTTTGACTTTTCCAGGCTCAGACGGAACTAGAAAGAGAGTGATGGTAACAAGGTGAGGTGCGTGCTGTAAAGCTCACTATTTTTAGTGAGATTCTGTCATTCTGTCAAGTAAACCATCACTGGATGGATGGAAGCCTTTGACCAATTTCCAGAGTTCCGGAAAGGTCTAATCTGGTTGTCATTGTTATTTTCTCATCATTTTTGTAGAAGAAAGGGTTTTCATGATTTTTCTCCAACCATTTTTGCAGATGCCACCAGATTGCCTCCTCTTTCCCTACATGACATAAACAAAACTACATATCAAAGCACCCTCAACAAATGGGTCCATTGAAGGAGGTGAGTTTAAGTCATCAGTCAAATGCCACTGCCTTTCTTGACTGCCTTCCTTGGCCACTCTCACACTGCGTTTGCTGTGATGTATCTGTGCCCTCCTACACTCACCCTTGGAAGGCCACCAAACCTACAAGCTGTTAGTTGTCCAACCCCCACAGTTGGTTAAATGCTCTGAGGATCTAATGTGGGAGAATTCAGCAGACATTCAACAAGTTTACGGGCAGCACTCATTAGAGGGACTGGCTTCTGGCGCTGAGAAGGCTCAGACTTTTCTGACAACTGGCTGTGGTGTTGATGCCTCGGGGATGGGGATGAGATGCAGGGCTGCACTGTGCACTGAGGAGGACTTTGGGGTCCACCTTTAACTCCCAGCTCACATGTCACAATTATTTTGCTACTTTGATGCACATGTGCTTTGCCTATCTATAAAGCATCGCTCCAGGGTAGCCCCAGGGCCCATCTCCTGCTTTCCTATTGAAGGTCTCCTTCCCAGTCCCTGCCACAAGTACCTTCTTTGAGAAAAATCTAGCCTGCCGGAAGACTTGCATTGATAAATTATTAACTGATTCTGTCGCACATCAATTTTAACCTATTCCTGTGGACTCGATCACCTGTTTGCATTTTTACTGAACTAAATCAAAGCTGGAGAGATGACTAAGATCACCAGGACTGCCATTTCCCATTGGTGTCATCTTTTTGTTTTGTTTTATTTGGGGTGTGTGTGCATGTGTGAGCGTGTTTGTGTACACATACGTGTGTGTGTGTGTGTGTGTGTGTGTGTGTGTGTGTGTGTGTGTGTACATGTGTGTATTGCATTTATTTCATTTTGTATTTTGGCACTTCTGTAACCCAGACTACCTTAAACTTGTTACAAAGGACAAACTGGCCAAAAACTGTCCAGCTTCTGTGTCTTAGCGTGCTAAATGCTAGGCTGTCAGGTATGCACTGCCGTGCCCAGTCATACTGACATTTTTAAATATAGCATTTCAAACTCATGCCGAAGGAACCCAGCTTTAGCGTTTGTCCCCAGATGACCCATCTTCTTTCTGACTCTTGTGTGGATGTCACACCCATCTTCACCCCACACTGCATTATCTTGGAACCCATTTCAGTTCTTGGGTAGTTTCTTTTGTAAACATGAAGCAGATGCCTGCAGAAGACACAGGCCTGTTTTCTGAGAGCTCAATTGATGACTAGTTGGAATATAAAAAATTGTACAGAACTGAAGTCTATGCCTGACAAGTTTGACATCTTTATAAATCTCAAAATATCATCACAATTTAAAACATAAACACAAGGCTGGGTGTGGTGGCGCACACCTTTAATCTCAGTACTTGGAGGCAGAGGCAGGTGGGTCCCTGTGAGTTCGAGTCCAGCCTGGGCTACATAGTGAGTTCCAGGACAGCCAAAGCTACATAGTGAGATCCTGTCTCAAAATAAAATAAAATAAAATAAAATAAAATAAAATAAAATAAAATAAACACAGCCATCATCCCAGGTTTTCTTGTGCCCCTTTGTGGTTGCCACGGGCTGCTTTATTTGCTAACAACACTTTGTAGAATTTTCTGTAACTAAAGACAGAGCACATGTACTCGGTTTTAACTCATTGTAATTATCTTTGAGGTTTAGTCACGCTGCCGTGCTTTTCCATAATGGCTTCTGTGTGACCAAGTGGCAATTTGCTAATCCATTGGCTGGCTGGGGCGTATTTGGGTGGTTTTCAGTTCTTGACAATACAAACAAAGTGACTGTGGATGCTTGAGTACAATTCTGTGTAAATACGTGATTTCATTTCTTTGACAGGGTGGAAATGAGCAAGAGGAGAATGACAAAGTCACTTGCTAGACACCTTTTAAGCTTTTAAAAATTACATTTATTTATTTAGTGTGTGTAGATGGCGCCACGACCTGCATTTGGAGGTGAGAGGGTGTCTTCTGGGTGTTGTCTGTCCTTCCACTACATGGGTCCTAGAGAGGGATCTCAGGTGGACAGGCTTGGCAGCGGACACCTTCACCTACTGAACCATCTCACTGGTCTTCCTTTTAACTTTTAAAAACTGAAGAAAAAAAATGCTCTTTAAAGTGCTCATCCCGATTTCCAGCCCCGGTAGCTGGGAATGGGAGCCGATGCTGCCCCAGGTCTTTGCAGAGTCCCTGTGAGTCTCCTACGTGGCATCCATTCTGGTGGAGCCGACCTTGCTTGTGGTTGTCATAGCAATTGCCTAGTGACTAACAATGCTGGGTCCCCTTCCATGTGCCCCTTACCCAGCTCCAGTCACTCTCTGGTGAAGTGTCTCTTCAGATCTTTTGTCAGTCTCAAAAAGATCATGTGGTTTGTTTTCTTTAAACTACTTTTGGGTACCAGCCCTTGGTTATAGATGATGCCTTGCCAATATTTTCTCTCACTTCTGTGGCTTTCTCTTCTATTCTCCTAGGCATCTTTTGAAGAGTGAAAGTTTATTTTTCTGTTATAATGAAGCCCAGTCCAGGGGCTTTTTCTTGTGTGCACGTGTGTTTGTGTGTGCAGGTTCATGTATGGGCAAGTGCATGTGTTTGTGTCGGTGCATGTGTGTGCTCACACATGTAGAGTCCAGAGGACAGTCTTTAGTGTTGCTCCTCAGACATGATTCACCTTGACTTTGGAGAGAGTACGTCTTTCTTGGGACCTGAGGCTTACTGATGAGCGTAGACTGGCTAGCCAGTGAGTCCCAGGGATCCACCTGTCTCGGCCTTCTTAACCCTGGGGTTATTAGCACATGCCACCATGCGTAGCTTTCTTTTAAAGCCCGAGTGCCAGGAATTGAACTCACGTTCTCAGCTTGCACAGCAAACATGTTGCTGACTGAGCCATCCCCCCACACCAAGAGGTTTTCTTTAATGATTTTATCTATTAAAAAATTAGCAGTCCAGTGCCAAGTTCAAGGTCACTCAAATTTTCTCTTATGTTTTCTCCTAGGATTTTTAGGTTTGGGCTCTTTTATATCCACGGTGTGTTTTGAATTAATGTATCCCCATGGTGTAAAGCAAGGACTGAGGGTTTGTCCTTTTGTTGAATGGAGATGCCTAGCTCTCTCCAACACCAGCTGTTGAAGACTATACTTTCTACACTGGGTTTTCTTTTCTTTTCTTTTTTTTTGAGACAGGGTTTCTCTATGTAGCTTTGCGCCTTTCCTGGAACTCACTCTGTAGCCCAGGCTGGCCTCGAACTCACAGAGATCCTCCTGGCTCTGCCTCCTGAGTGCTGGGATTAAAGGCGTGCGCCACCACCGCCCGGCTACACTGGGTTTTCTTGAAACCTGTGCCAAAAGGAAATTGACCATGTGAATGTAGGGCTGTCAATTTCCATTCTTTCATTGATCTATAGATCTATTTTGGCTTCAATATCATCTGATAATTAAAGGGGAAAATAGAACTTTTTAATTAGCTTTAGATAAGAAATGCAGGCCTTAAAATGTTCCCAACCTGCCTCAAAATTTCTCTCCCTCATCCTGGGGGACCTTGCTCCCATTTAGACAGAGGAAGGGGTGGGCCCCGTCTCTCGCCTTGATAAGGATGAGAAGACATTATTTGAAGCTGACTCAAGGAAGGAGTCAGAAAGGGCAGCTTGAGTCACCCAGCAGCAAGCCAGCGATGCTAATTCCTTGGAGAGACCTAGAGATATTAAAAGGGACAGTGAAATGCACAGAGGAGTTCAAGTCTTTGAATGCTCACAATGACTAAGAATGGGGTAGACAGTGGCTTACGTAAACCAAGTCAGTTAAGGTTGTTGGCCTTAACACATGGAAGTCCTGAGTGATTCCCTTCCATCCCCCTCTCTCCACTGAAAACAAAATCCTGTATCATGGTTTGGGGGTGTAGGAGAAGGGCACATATTAAAATTGTGCTGAGGACAAAACTTGAAACGTTTCTTACAGAGTTCAACTGAGAGGCCATTTCTGGCTTATGGGGCTGGTAACCAGTGGAGTAAGGAGGGTTGTGAATATAAAAGAGAGGCTTCAGAAAGCCCCTCTGGGGACCAACGTCATGCAGCAGGGTGAGGAAAGACACCCAAGAGGTCAGAGAAGGGTCTGGTCTACAAGGCCTGGATCACAAAGACCATGATGTGCTCAATGGAGGCCAGCCTCAATGTCCAGTTGGAAAATGTCCTCAGAGGGAGGTGTTGCAGAGAAGACACTGGAGCAGTGAGCATGTGATCTGTTTGGCTTCCGTGTTCTCCAGAGCAGCGATTCTCAACTTCCTGATGCCGAGACCCTTTAATATAGTTCCTCATGCTGCTCAAGCTGTAGTGACCCCCAACCATAAAATTATTTCATTGCTACTTTGTAAGTGTAGTTTTGCTGCTGTTATGAATCCTAATGTAAATATCTAATATGCAGAATATCTGATATGTGACCCCCATGGGGGTCATGACCCACAGGTTGAGAATTGCTGCTCTAGAGGAGCAGAACCAATAGAACACACACAACACCCCCTCCCCCCTGAGGTGGGGGGCATTGATCAGATTGGCTCACACAATTAGGTTTAGGTAGTCCATCTGCATGCTAAAATCCCAATAGCTGTGCTGTCTGTGAGGCCAGGTTCCTCAGCAGTCCCAGCCTGGCGCTGAAGGCCTAGAGGATTCCTAGAGGGTCTAGTGGGTCCAAAGAACCTGGACTCTGGTGGCCTGTCGTCAGTGATGGGTGGAGCAGCAGGGGAGATGCATTCGCCAGCAAAGAGCGAAGGCAAGTGGGCAGAAACAGCTTTGCATTCAGACCTCTGGCCAGCTGCTGAGAGGAAGGGGCTGTCCACTGTGAGGAGGTCTTTCCTCTTCTGTTATTCCTTCCAGGAAATATCCCTGCAAACCCACCAAGCCGCATGTCTCTTAGTTGACCCCATATCCAATCAAGTTGACAACCAAGATCAGCTCACAAAGCCCAGGTCACTAAAGACCTCATTAGTATATGGGGTGGAAAAACACTGGACTGGAGGGCCCCCATGGAGTCACTTCTGTGAGCGCAGAGCACCCTGTCAAGCTGGAGCCATGTCTCAGCTGTGACTGAACCATGTCAGCGGGAGAAGGCAGCCATGCGACCCTGTAACACTTGGGCACTGTGCCCAATTTCCTGTTCCTTCTCCTGAAACAACCAACTTCTCATAATTTAAGAAGGTTAATTTTTCCTTTCATCTTCTATTTTATCTCAGACCACCCATGATAAAAAAAAAAAAAATCCATGTGAAACAGTGGAGAGTTGAGATTTCCTTATTTTCAGCAAAATTTGCAAAAGAAAAAGAGAATTCCCTAAAACTGTTTACCAAACTCACCTGGCAAGTTCCAGCAGGCTTTGGCCAGTGCTTGGTGGCTTTGGGGACCAGCTTGCACTTCATGAGTTGCCCTCTGCACAGATGATGGCAGGCAGTGTGCTCAGGACCTGTGACTGTCTCCTTTGGAAGAGCCACAAAACAGCCAGCTGATGAAAGGCTCCAAAGCCCATGAAAAGACATTCAGCTTCACTGGCCATCAGGGAGACGCAAGCGAAAGACACAGGGAGGTCCCACTGCACACAAACGCTGGCGTGGCTATAATAATAATTTTAAAAAAGGTGGAGAATAATAAGACTTGACAAAAATGTAGAGAAAGTGTAGCCTTTGCACATTAGTAGGAATGTAAAATAATGCAGTTGACTTGCATAGAAATCTAATGGCTCCTCGAGGACCTGAATTGTAGAGTTTTCACATGACCCTGCCATCCTACTCCCAAGGGAACTGAAAATATGCACACTACTGGAACTTGTTGATGCATACTTATGACAACATTCTTCATAAAGCCAAAAAGTGGAAGCAAACCAAATGTCCCTTACAATATGCCTGTAATACGAGGAAGAGGTCCGGATCAAATGGCCACATGGTACATGATCCCACCCACGGTTGGGCACATTGCTTTATGTATTATTTGTTCATAGCTTCACTTGTCTATGGATTGTCTTCTTGGTGGATATTAGGATCCAGCCCTCACTCCTGCACACGCACAGCTCGGGGTCTTGTGTCTTATGTCATCAGGGGGCGACTATATACTCGCAGCGTGGTCACACAATCTGAGCCTTAAAAGCCAGATACAGACCCCACGCTCTCTCCTCTCTGCTATCTGCTCCTTGCTCTGCTCTGCTCCCCTCTTCCCCCACCCCACCATCTTTCTCTCTCACCAGGCCTGGTCCCCTCCCCCACTGCTTTTCCTCCAAATAAAGCTCTGAACACTGATACTGGGTTCTGTCGTGACCTTTCCACGAGGTAACCAGCGCAGCCACCAGTGACGATTATCATCCTTTCAGTGGATTCATAGACATTTTGGAGAGAGAAAGTGATTTTTGTTTCATTGAAATGCTGTTCCTCACCATCCACGGGGCCATAAGATAGCATACACATTAGATAGCCCATAAATATCCAGTCGGGATTTTGTATCTCAAATGAGTTAAACCATTCAGAAAGGTAAAATAATAGTAACAGCCCACAAAAGAAGGTGTCAGTGCGGTCCTTGCTCACTTCATGGTGGCTAGGGAACAAAGAGAAGAGCACTGAAGGGGCAGGGCCAGGGCTGTCTTCCCAGAACGTGCTGACTGTGATGTACTTCCTGAACTCCACCACACCTGCATGTCCACCGCCTCCCAATAACAATGCTTGAGTTGTGGATCTGTCAGTGGGTTACTGCATGGATTGCATCAGAACTTTTGTGAAACAATGACTCTCAGTGATAGGATCCACTAGCAGAGGACCATCACTTCAAACATGAGCCTTTGGATATGTCCTTCACTTCCAAATCATAATATTTCTGGTCCAGCTTCTGATCCCAGACCAAGTGCTGCCTATTGGAGGCATCTTTCCTAATGACTAAGTACTAAAGTCATACCCAAGATGTATTTTTTTTGTTATCTGAACTTCTGAATACCCTAAAGGAGGAATGAGCCAGCTCTGAGCCCTACTCCCTGGCTACAGAAAAGTAGATGGATTTCTACTCAGGCATTTGAAAAGGTTGCCTTCCCTTCGAGTCCCATTTGAAGACTTCCACTCAGGAGCTCTCTTGGGACAAATCAAGTCTCACTCTGGTAAAGGTAGGTGCTTCAGCCTTTCAGAGTCCGGGCAGGACAAGACACAGACCACCAAGGAATGCATTCACTCTCTCCACTCAGCATCCACTCCCCGGTCAAATCAGACTCGCACAGAACGAGTGCCACTGCTTAAATAAACTTTTCTTTTTTAAAAAAAATGGCTGCCTAAGTGCTAATAAGAGCTGCTGGCCTGACTTCTGGGTACTAGTCTTTTTCTCTGAAGAAAGAAATTGGGCCTGGAGCCATGAAGAAGGACAACTGGCCCTTGGGAAGGCAGCCCTGGAGTACGGAGAGCTCAGGAGCAGCTCTCCCAGGACAGCACACAGTGGAGAAAGGTGCCCGGAGGCAGGGCAGGCACTGAGTACAGGGGTCTCTGAGAGGGCTGCAGGCAGCAGGAAGTCCTCAGGAGGAGAAGGTGGCCTGGGGTAAAGTTACCATCCTCCGCTGCTCCCTGGAAACCTGTCTTTCTGGCTTCCCTGGGGTCAGAGGGCAAGCTTCCCAGCAGGCTGTAGACTTTCAAGACTTGGCTTCTTTCCTCCTCTCTCCCCAGGGAAGGGCAGGGCAGGAAGTCTGAGAGACAGCTGAGCTCCTGGGTCACTCCCAGAGTCCCCTTTCTCTGCCTGAAATGAACCTGCCAGGAGGGAATGAAAACCACTGCTTCGTGCTAACATTCTTCCAGGGCTGAGAGTGCTGCTCAGGGCAGCCCAGGGATTTTCATTGGCTCTCACACTTGTAGCTACCAAATTTACATGTAATTAAAGACCCTGGTGCAGACCAAGTTTCCAAACGTTGGAATTGCCTAATTAGACACAGGAGGCCTCCTCCTGAGATGGTATGAGTAGAACAGGCTGGTATGAGGGAGGGCTTGCTCAGGGCAAGGCCTTCGTGTAGCCAAGAGGCTGGGCATGGAAGTTCCAGGGCAGAGACTGGGCAGAGTCGTGCTGTTCTGATCAGGTAAGTGTGGTGGTATTGTGTTCCCCAAAATATTGTGTACCTTAATAAACTTATCTGGGGTCAGAGACAGAACAGCCACAATATTAAACAGAGGTTAGGCAGTGGTAGCACACGCCTTTAATCCTAGCATTCCAGAGACAGAAATCCCTCTGGATCTCTGTGAGTTCAAGGCCACATGGGAAACAGCCAGGCATGGTGACCCACGCCTTTAATCCCAGAAAGCACGCCTTCAATTCCAGGGAGTGGTGGTAGAAAGCAGAAAGGTATATAAGGTGTGAGGACCAGAAACTAGAGGTCTTTGGCCTCTCTGGAGAAGCTTTTGGCTTGGAGAAGCATTTGGCCTGGTTAAGCATTCAGGCTTCTAGCAGCAGTTCAGCTGAGACCCATTCTGGATGAGGACTCAGAGGCCTCCAGTCTGAGGAAACAAGACCAGCTGAGGATCTGGCAAGGTGAGATAGCTGTGGCTTATTCTGTCTCTCTGATCTTCCAGTGTTCACCCCAATAACTGGCCTCAGGTTTGATTTTATTAATAAAAACTTTTAAGATTCATGCTACAGGTAAGGATGAAGATGGAGAGGCAGAGGAAGTTGTTACTACCCCAAGACAGAATAACGAGAAGAAATGAATCCCAGTGGATCACTGAAAAAGGACACTGAGCCACAGGATGCTAACAGGGATTGGTTAGTATTTGATTTTGATTTCCCCATTCCACACAAGACCCTGGTGAACTGCTATCCAAATGTTACTCCTTAGCCCAGAATAGTGCCGGATCCTTCCTTGAAAGTGGATTTTGGTGCAGATAAAACAGAAGGGAAGAGTTGGGAGGGAGGGAAAGAGGGAAGGGGATGCTACTAACACTGTGGCTATCTGCAAAGGGTTTCTCATAAATGACATCACCTGGGTGCCTGCTCTGCACCCCTGGGACAGCCTGGACAAACGAACCTGGTGAGACAGGACCCCCAGCCCCAGCCCCCTTCCCCTCCACCCCCGGCTTCCAGCAGGCTGACAAAGAGCAAAGATTCTGCTGTCCTCATCGGGTCCAACTGCTCTGCGACCAGTAGAGGACCTGGAATATGCTAGGGCCTCCCTACGGGAACCAGCAATGGTGGCTGGACTTTAAGGAGATGGAGGGGTACTCAAAGGGAGCTCCAGGTTCCCTGATGTAGGGTGGGGCAGCAAACGAAGGAAAAAGACTGTTTGGGAAGCCTGGCCAAGAGGTTGTCCAGACAGCCCTGGCTGGGCTTCAGAAACAGGAGACATCCTTCTCCATAGTCTTCCTGCTCTGTGGACTGTGACAGCTGCCACAGACCAGGCTGGAGGTCACTGTCCAATTCATCTACTCCCTGTGCTGTGGAGGTCCCTGCAGGAGTCCCCGCTAGCAGGGAAACGAGAGGCAAACATGAAACTCCGTTCAGCGTGACTTAGCTAGGCTGGCTAAAACTTCTGGAGTCTGACCCTCGGCAGTTTATTTCTTACACATTTAAATACGGTAAAACTTTGGAAGAAAGTTTCCTCCTGACAATCATCATAACAAAGCATAAGGCATGGCTACACTGAAACTCCTGTGCAAAGTACATGTCTTTTGCAAAGTACCTGTGACCTCTTCCACAAGAACGGGTTCTGTTGGCTGAGAAACAATGCTCAGGGTAAGGGCCTAGGAAGGAAGGGTTTGTAAGAAGCATAAGGAAAGATTCTGTTGATGGAGGACCTCTTTCATAAGGAAGGATTTATTCACTGAGAGACAAAGCTCAGGATTAGGACCTAAACAGTGCTCAGGGTAAGGGCCTAGGGTGGAAGGGTTTGTAAGAAGCATAAGGATGGGTTCTACTGACTGAGAAGCAATGCTCAGGGTAAGGGTCTAGGGAAGAAGAGTTTGTAATAAGCATCATAGCAAAGTCTTTTGCTAAGTACCTAAGACCCCTTCTTTCATAATGGTTCTGCTGGGTTCTATTGACTGAGAAACAATGAATCTGGGGGATTCCAGGGAGGGCTGGCTCCCAGAATAGCAAAAGATCACCAGGTTATTAGACAGCATCCACTCTAGCCTTCTGGGTGATCGGGTGTCAATTTCTTCCATTGAAGAAGAAAGCCCGCGTGTTTAACAGTTCTGTTTTCTCTGGTGCTGGCTGTAAACCTGTGGACCCCGTGTCCTTCTACGCTGTGTTCCATTTCACAGAGACCTTGTATCTCTCCATAAGAATGCTTACTGCAGGGGCCGGGAGACGGTTGAATGGATACAGTGCTTGCTGTGTAAGCATGGGGACCGGGGTTTGGATTCTCAGAACTCACACAAATGGCAGGTAATCACAGTGACCTGTAATTCCTGCACTCAGAAGGCAAGGACAAGGCATCCCTGGAGCAAGCTAGCTAGTTAGACAAACTCATACCTGAGAGCTCTGGGCTCAGCTGAAAGACCCCTCCATAATGAATAAGGTGGAAAGTGATTGAGGAAGATTGCTGACGTCAACCTCAAGCTTCTGTATGCACCCATGTGTATACATAATCCTACACATATTCAAACATCCAACACGCACGCCACACAACCACACACCGAGAGAGAGAGAGAGAGAGAGAGAGAGAGAGAGAGAGAGAGAGAGAGAGAGAGAGAGAGAGAGTGCTTCTCATTTCTGATCTCAAGACTCTTAGAGTCCAGGGCAGGAGAGACGGCCTCTAGCTGACCCTGGAGGAGGATTTTGCAGATTGCATGCCTGGAAGCCGATTGCCATATACTTCCCTGGTTCTGTGCTGGGACCTGGATTCCCGCCAGCCCGTGTGGACATCCAGGAGAGTGACAGCTGGGTCAGCACCATGCAGTAACAGGGCTGGAGGAATCCAGGGGCGGTGGCAGCCTTAATGTGAGTTTTTCATGTCAATGTTTTCAAGATGACTCAATGAACTTAGCATTTTCTTTGTGAGTCCCTCCTGTTTTGCAAGTCGATCCTTGGACCCTGTCCCGTTTAGCTTTGTCAACTTGACGTAGCTTAGAATCATTTGAGAGGGAACCCTCCTTTGAGGAATTGCCCGAATCACATCGGCGTGTGGGCGTAGCGATGGGAGATTGTCTTGATGGTTAGCTGATATAGGAGGGCCCAGGTCACCATGAGTGGTGTCATTCCCTAGGAAGCTGGTTGAGGATGACCTAAGAAAGCTAGCTAAGAACGAGCTTGTGAGTGATCCAGCGAGCACATTCCTCCGCGATTTCTGCTTCAAGTTCGTGGCTGAGGTCCTGCCCTGACTTTCCTCCCTGATGGACTATGGCCCGGAAGTGTAAGCCAAATAAGCCCTTTCCTCCCTTCAGCTGCTTTTGGTCAGAGCACAGCCCCCATGGATTGTCCATTCTTGAGGAAGAAACTTCTGTGAGCCCTTAAAATATGTCCCTGGCACCTCCGACAGCACAAACCCCAACCCGGTTCTCACTCTGTCTACACGGGTTTGAACACAGTTGGTCTTCACTAAAACTCACACTGGGGTTTAATTCCTTGGTTTGCAGTGTTGGGAGATGGGTGCTTGTGGGCAGCACCCCTGTGAAAGCAGTGATGGCTTTCTTGTGTGAATGAATTCTTGTTGTCACAGGACTGGGGTAGTTAGTGACAGAGAAGGTTGTTACAAGGTAAGGTTGCCCCTTTGTGCCTGTGCCTGCTTGTCCTGATTCCTCCCATGAGTTGAAGTTGCACAGAACCTTCTAGGGAAGCCTAACAGACACTGGTGTCATTCATCTGGACTTCCCAGCCTTCAGAACCGTGATTCCAAATAACCATGCCTTTCTTTACAAATTACCCAGTCTCGGGTAGTCTGTTATAGCCACAGAAATGCAGACTGAAGGTAGTTGATTTTTTTTTTAACTCTGGGGACCTGCCACCCAGCTCCCAAATAAGAGACTTATTTTTACTTACGAATACCCGGCCTTAGCTTGGCATGTTTCTAGCCAGCGTTTCTTAAATTATCCCATCTACCTTTTGCCTCTAGGCTTTTATCTTTCTCTATTCTCTATTCCTTTCTTCCCTTCTTACTCCAAGGCTGGCTGTGTTGCTGGGTGGCTGGTCCCTGGTCTCCTCTCTCTTCCTTTTTTTCCTTCTCCGTCTTTTCTTCTTACTTGTTCTCTCTGCCTGCCAGCCCTGCCTATCCTTTCTCCTGCCTTGCTATTGGCCGTTCAGCTCTTTATTAGACCCATCGGTGTTGTAGACAGGCACAGGCACACAGGTTCACAGAGTTAAACAAATGCAACAGAAAAGAATGCAGCACACCTTTGCATCACTAACCAAATGCTCCACAGCGTACACGAATATAACACATCTTCAACTATATTCCATAGCAATCAGGCATTTATTAGGTGATGAGATTGGGTTGCACCCTTCCTTCTCGTTCCTCACTCACCCAGACACACCAATAAAAACACCGAGGAAAAGCAGCCTGCGATGTAGACCAGTTTTCTCTTGCTTCCTTCCATCGCTCCTCCTTCCAGATAAGCAAAGGCACTTCTGTGATTTGAGAGGATAAGGGGAACTTGTGAAGGACACACATTTGGTTGTCACCACTGTGCGTCAGAAGAGCCCACGTGCAATTTCTTCTGATGTAGCAGTGTTCTGGCCAGTGTTTCTTAGGCTGCTCTGTCCCAAAGTCTTCACTGTAAGCCCTGAATTCGGAAGGGTCCTGGAGGCTATTTTTGAAATCATACTTTTTTAAAGACAGAGTCTCACAGAGGCCAGATTAGATTTGAACTTGCTATGCAGCTGAAGATGACCTTGAACTTCCTCTTGCCTGCCCCTCCCAAGGAGCCAGGTTATCAGTGTGTCCCCCATGCCTGGCTTTATGCGGTACTGGGGACTGAACCCAGGGTACTGTGCATACTGGACAAGCACTCTACAAACTGAGCCACATCTTAGAGAGCGGCTTTGTTCCCACACCGGGTCCTTGGGATGCTAACTTCTCCTGTTTGCTGTATCGCCTAGTGCTCCTCTTTTTGGGGGCAGTTCCATCCTAGACAGTGCTCTCCTGTCTGGTAATCACAGCGTCTCTGCAACTGGATTCCAGGGCTCCGTTCTACTCTTCTGAGGGTGCAGACTATCTAAAACAAAACAAAACAAAACAAAAACAGCTTCCTTCTTTCTTCTTTTCCTTTTCCAACAAGGGCTTTGGACTTGATACATTTATGGTAGAGTCCTTGGAGGTGGCAGGGAAGTGCAGTCTCCATTTTCAAGAAATATCTGATTTGACTCAAGGCCCTTTAAAGGCAGGGCGAGGAAAGGGAAGAATGACCATTGAGGGCTGGCCACTCTGTGCCAGCTACTCCACAGCAATCCTCACATTTCCCAGCATCATCAAGAGGCAGCCAGAAGCCATATGGGGGACTTCGTCAGATGACCGCAGGTCCACAGCAGGCATCTTGGGAGAGGTTTCTGACCCCTTGAGGCCTCACTTCCTTCATGTGTAAAGACAAACCTGAAGGTTACTTACATGGAGTAGCCAGTGG
>CABHPR010140893.1:0-17493 GCA_902168415.1 Peromyscus melanophrys | reverse complement strand
ACACACACACACACACACACACACACACACACACACACACACACACGAGCAACAGTCCATACAGGAAGCTATTGAAGAGAGAGTCCTTAAAATTTTTGATAAAGATATTTTGAAGTGTAGCTCTCCATAGTTGATGGCTTCTGATGGGGGAGGATGGAAAAGGACTGGGCAGGACTCAGTTTTCTTTAAGGGGCTAACCACTAGGAGTTTGACCATGCTCCATTGAGTATATAGACAAATTGGACTTGGTGGGTTTTGGGGGGGCAAGAGGATGCAAGGGTAGGAGAGTGGACCTGGAAGGAATGGGAAGCAAGTGGAATCAGGGTGCATTGCATGAAATTCCCAAATAATTAATAAAAATACTCTGTTGGTGGAGAAAAAGAAAACTTGCCTTCAGGAACAAAAAGTCCATGGACTGCCTTTCTGTAAACTATATTCAAGGGTTGGTAAGATGGTTCCTGAGTTCAATCTTAGAGACTCATGTAGCAGAAGGAGAGAACTGACTCCTGCAAGTTGTCCTCTGACCTTTATACATGCTCCCCAATAAATAAACATGCTGATTAAAAAAATAAAGTATATTTAAAGCAGAGGAACTTATAAGTTACTGCTTACAAACCATCCTTATTACTGGAAAAACCATTTTTGCACATTTCCTACTGATAACAGAATGTAATAAACTAGTCTTAGTATTGCGAGTGGTCCAGGATACTGGCCATTGCAAGTCTGAAAAGGCAGCGGCCAGCATAGTAGTTCATTGGGATATTAAAAAAATGTTTAGCATATAGAGAATCTCTACACTAACAAGGTCTTATCCTCTTTTATTGATTCACATATTAGTTTATTTAATGATTCATTCATTTGCCAAATATATACTAAGCACAGAATTGTGTTTGGAATAGCACTGATCTTAGGGGGTAGAAAGGTAAATGGGAGAGCTTCCTTCCCTTTTCTTTCTTCTTAAATGTATTGTTTGAGAATTTCATACATGCATATAATGTTTTTTGATTAAGTCCTCCTCCATTCCCTCCCGCCAGATCCTTCTCCCTCCCATTAGTCCTTCCCAGTTTCCTGTTTTCTCCTCTTTTTTTTTTTTTTTTTTGTTAAATCTATGGGATCCAACGTGTGGATGTAAAGTCATGGAGTAGAGCATGGTAACCTCTCAGGGGGTCTTACTCTGTAGCTCAGATGGATCTGGAACTTACTATGTACCTCCAGCTGGCCTCAGACTCACAATGATCTATTTAACTCTGCTTCTTAAGTGCCAGAATTACAGGTATGAACCACTATACTCAGATTAGGGTAGTGTTTGTTTTATTTATTAATTTATTTATTTTTGAGACAAGGTCTTGCTATACAGCCCAGGCTGGCCTCCAAATCGCAATTCCCCTGCCTCATCTTCCCAACTGTGGGAGATTATACCACATCTAAGTAGGCAGCTTTTAGTCTAGAGGCCCTCACATATAAATAAATCGACACTACCAGTGCCAATAATTATGATGTATTTAATAATTATTTTTATTATAATACTATAGTATGATAAACAATGAAAGCAAAGCATGTACATATGCCACATATTTCGTGCCAAGGATTATGTAGAGTTCATCAAAACCTTGCAAAGATTCATCAGATTATTGAGATCAGATCTCTTAGTTAGGGTTTACTACTGTTGTGAAGAGATGCCATGACCACGGCAACTCTTAGAAAGAAAACATTTAATTGAGGGTGGCTTGCTTATAGTTTCAGAGGTTCAGTCCATTATGATCATGAAGGGGAGCGTGGTGGTGTGCAGGCAGACGTGGTGCCTCATCTTGCAGGCAACAGGAAATTGACTGACTGTCACGCTGAGGGAAGCTTGAGAGAAAGAGACTTTAAAGCCCACCTTCACAGTGACACACTTCCTCCAACAAGGGCACACCTACTAATAGTGCCACTCCCTTTGGGGGCCATTTTCTTTCAAACCACCACGTCAGACAACTGCTCATTTTAAGGCAAAACGAGGAGAAAATGTTCTTTATACAAATAAAATAGCTTTCTGTTTTTTCTCGCTTCATTTATGTCTGCATTCATTCGTTGTTTGTTTAAGGACTACCCGCAATGCACACTATTCAAGGCACTGAGAATCTGGCTCTATAAAAACAGACAAAACTCCCTGATTCCTGTAGCTTACTTTCTATAGGTAATAAGGTAGACAAGCAACCAAAGAACAAAATATGTAGCATAACAATGTGTAGTAAGTTCTCTAGACCAGATGTAGGAAAGCAATGTAGAGGGTGGGATGGCCATACTCAAATGAGATAAGGCAAAGTACTGATGGGAATGCTTCATCTGAAGCCAAGAAGAAAGTCAGGAGACTAGGAGGGGAAGGTGGTCCAGGAATATCAGTCAATATAGCTAGATGTGGGAGAGATGATAGCAGGAAATGAGATCTGAAAGGGGACAGGAGGTCAGATGATGGGGGAACATTGTATAATTTACTAAAGTATCTTAATTTGTTCTGAGACATGAAATCACTGGATGTCATAAAATTATAGTTGGTGGTTGTAAATTTTGCTCACAGACTTTGGGAACCTCCTAAAATGAACTAAGCATTGCTATGTTCCAATGTCAGCAATAAAACGTGCCTTTAAAAGCTTTTTTATTGCAATAAAGTGAGATAAAAAACGTACTTTAAAATCGCCCATGAAGTTAAAAAATTAAGAGATTTTTACTGAAGTTATCATTTTAGAATCTTTCCCCCGTCACTCAGTGTTTCCCTCTAGTAGGACTTGTATCTGATTCTAACACTTCCCATGCTTTCTTCCTTTCAGGGTTATAAACAGCGGAATGTAAGTATGGATGGGCTGATAAGAGGATGACAAATATATCACATAAAGTTGTTCAAGAAAGATAGGTGGAGGAGCACACAGGTGGAAGGACAGAACATGTGTTTAGAGCAGCTTTTCTGTCTTTGCTTAAATTTTTACATCATATGTGCATGTGTGCTCCATTGATCGCCTATAGTCCCTCAGGGATGGGTGGAGTCTGTGAGCCCCTCTACCTGTTAGCTTGTTTTTAGAGAGAGTGTCTTATACTATAGCTCAGGCTGGCCTGGAACTCCTGCTTTTAAAACAGGCTGGCCTTGGACTTGGAACAATGCCCATGCCACTATCTCCTTTTAAAGGGGATTTTTTGTTTTGTTTTGTTTTGTCTTGTCTTGTCTTGTTTCTCGAGATAGGGTTTTGGTGCCTGTCTTGGATCTCGCTCTGTAGACCAGGCTGGCCTCGAACTCACAGAAATCCACCTGGCTCTGCCTCCCGAGTGCTGGGATTAAAGGCATGTGCCACTATCGCCTGGCTTAAAGGGGATCTTGATAGAGAAAATACAGAATTCTCCAAACTCTTTGTCAACATTTGGGAGATACTCACGATGACGGTTTTAAATAAATAGAACAGTGAGTTGGATGTTTGCAAAGTCCTGACCTTGAAGACTAAAATTCAGTAGCACTGGCTTACTTGAATTTCAGCATGCTTACAGCCATGAAGGATGCACAAGCCTTTGTGTCTGGGCCTCCCTAAAAACAGTAGAAAGTTAATCAAAGCAACAGATGCTCTCCTGGGTATTTCTTCAAATGGCCACTGAGTGGCAGTCCAGGTAAAATTATAACAAAACACAACCTTGCTGACTACGTATTCTATTTACTAAATGGAGCCTATGTAGTGCTAAGTGCAACAACATTTTCATCTGTCTGAGTTGTACCCACCAGAGACTAACTAAGGAAGTCATTTTGGAGTGGTTTGTTATGAGCAAAGACTAACACACCTTTTCCTCCCTCTAGGATCTATATACTGCGAACTGGTAGAAAAGAGTTGAAGATATAGGGGTGTGTGTGTGTGTGTGTGTGTGTGTGTGTGTGTGTGTGTGTGTGTGTGTGTATGTGTGTGTGTACTTTTTTTTTATTTTTTATTTTTTTTTTTGGTTTTTCGAGACAGGGTTTCTCTGTGTAGCTTTGCGCCTTTCCTGGAACTCACTTGGTAGCCCAGGCTGGCCTCGAACTCACAGAGATCCGCCTGCCTCTGCCTCCCGAGTGCTGGGATTAAAGATGTGAATCATCATGCCAAGCACTTTTTGAGAAAAAGTGGCACATACCTCAGGATGGCCTTGAACTTGCTATGTAGCTGAGGATGACCTTGAACTTCTGGTCCTCCTGCTTTTCCTCCCTGAGTGTTAGGAACACTGATATATGCCACCATGCTCCTCTTTTGTATTGTTGGGGGTGGTACACAGAGCAAGTGCTCTATTTCTCCAGCCTGATGATATTCATATGCATTTATGTACAAGTCATGAACATTAATCTGCTGATGCTGTTAAATTTCACCTTGCAAGCTTCCGGTTTAGCTGCACAATGTAGTCTAACTAGAACTAAACCAACCTCTGTGTGGCATGATGGTAGAGTGATGAAGAGAAGGGAAAGAAAGTACTGCCAGCTAGCTGACATGGCAAAGCAGGGGTTGAGAGATGGCAGGAAATGACTGAAATGAAAGGTACTGAAATGTACCACTACTCACTTCTAGATGTGAAGGTAACTCTTGTTCCTATTAGTTGGCCTCTGATTTTCTATTAAAATCGTTATGTCCTGGGTGCCATAACATAATGTATGGCTGTAGTTGGTTGTTTTCCACTCTTTTGGCTTTTTTGGAGTCATGCCACCCAGATCACAAATAAATCACACATGGAGGCTTATTATTATTACTTATGAATGCCCTGTCTTAGCTTGGCTTGTTTCTAGCCAGCTTTTCTTAACTTAAATTATCCCATCTATGTTTTGCCTCTGGGCTTTTACCTTTCTCTATTCTGTATTTCTTTTCTTTCCCTCTTATTCCATGTCTGGCTTGGTGGCTGGGTGGCTGGCCCCTTCTTTTCTTGCTCCTTCATCTCTTCTTCCCAGATTTCTCCTTCTCTTTATTCTCTCTGCCTGCCAGCCCCGCGTATCCTTTCTCTTGTTTCACTATTGGCCATTCAGCTCTTTATTAGATCATTGGGTGTTTTAGACAGGCAAAGGAACACAGCTTCACAGTTAAACAAATGCAACATAAAAGAATGTAATATCTTTGCATCATTAAACAAATGTTCCACAGCATAAAGAAATGTTACTCATCTTCAACGAATATTTCCCAACAGATGGTGGTTACCTGCAGGCATTATGCGAGCCAGTTCAGCAATCTTCCTATCCTCTCCCCACTTTCTCCTTCTCTTCACCTCCTTGTTTTTCCTCTTCTCGTCTTCATTTTCTCCTCTTCCTCTTCCTCTCCTGTATCTCCCTTTCTCCTCTTGTCTTTCATCTTTCCTTCTTTTCTTTCCCCTCCTCTCCATTTCCTCCTTTATTCCCTCTCTTCCTCTACTCTTCCTGTTCTCTTTTGCTTCTTCCTCTGTCTTCATCTTCTTCACTCTCTTCCTCCCCACTTTACCTTTCTCCTCTTCTCTTCCTGCTCCTCCTCCTTTCTATCCTTCTCCTCTTCCTTCTTGTCTTCTGCTTTCATCTCATTCTCCTCTCCTCCTTATCTCCTTCTCCTGCTCCTCCAATAGTCTTTTCCTAGACACTCTTCTTCACTTCTTGTATACATAACTGCAGGCCTGGCCTACTATCACCTTTAGCAATATGCAAGCTGTTATT
This sequence comes from Peromyscus melanophrys, assembly GCA_902168415.1. NCBI lineage: Eukaryota > Metazoa > Chordata > Mammalia > Rodentia > Cricetidae > Peromyscus > Peromyscus melanophrys. The sequence continues at coordinate 11,843 of CABHPR010140893.1, read as the reverse complement.
GGTGGAATGGTACCCTCCCAAATTCTAACCTCTAGTATCTCATGACATGACCAAATTGGAAAAGACGGTCATAGAAGCAAGTGAATAAAAATGAAGTCCTTAGGATAACCCTAATACAATCTAATTGGTGTCCTGATGTGGAGTAAATATTTGGCCAGTGTCGTGGCACACACATGTAATATCCGTACTTGGGGGGTGGGGGTAGGAGGACTACAAGGTAGAGGCTAGTCTAGGTAAGAATCTGCCTCAAAACAAAGAAACAGACAAAAATCCCAAAGAAACAAAAGAGTAGACATAGAACACAGTCTTGTACAGAGGGAGCACTGTGTGAAGACATACAGAGAATGTGGTCAAGGACAAGCTATTGTAAAAGGCAATGTTTCCAACACATTGATCTCTTAGCCTGCAGAACTGTGGGGAAGTACACTGAGTTCTTTGAGATCTGCAATCTCTGTTACTTTCTCATGACACTCTAACAAACTCAGAAAGCTCAAACCAACTTATGTCTCCTGTTTTTTAGTCAATGATGTTCCTATTTGCCCTTTACGCATGAAAAGTCACCTAGTGCCCCTACATCATATTTCCTTGCTGGTCTTCCCTTCTTTCTTTCTTTTTCTTTTCTTTTCTTTTTTTTTTTCAAAACAGAGTTTCTCTGTGTAACAGCCTTGGCTGTCCTGGAAACTTGCTCCATAGATCAGGCTGGTCTGGAGCTCACAGAGATCCACCTGCTTCTGGCTACTGAGTGCTGGGATTAAAGGTGTGCGCCACCACTGCCCGGCTTGGTCTTACCTTCTTAATGGGACTTTAAGTTCTGGAATTATAGATGTGTGTCACCACACTTCTGAAAGTATATTTTGGCTCTTCGGGTCTTCCTTCTTCCATTATTACTGTAGTACCATAAAAAATAAGAACATAATTATATACAGAGCATTAACAAACATTTATCTAATATTTAAATAAAGTACCTTCATAAAAACTGATCGTTCCTAAAATATCCCCGAACTTCAACCTCTTAGCTGTTTGTCTGGTAGTTTTTAAGATTTTTTTTTAATTATGTGTATGAGTGCTTTGCCTACACATATGTGAACCACATGACTGCAGTGCCTGAGGAGGCCACAAGAGGGCACTGGATCTCCTGGAGCTGGAGTTATAGACAGCTGTGATCCACCAAGTAGGTGCTAGGAACTGAACCTAGACTATCTGCAAAAGCACAAAGGCTTTTAATCTCTGAGCCATATCTCCAATTCTGTTTGTTTGAGAGGCTCTCATGTAGCTCAGACTGGCTTCAAACTTGCTATGAACTTGAGGATGACCTTGAACTTCTGATTCACCTGCCTCCTTACCCCAAGTGCTATAATTACAGGTATATTCCACCATGTCTGATTCATGGATTCTCTACAAATTGAACCCAAGGCTTTGTTTATAGTAGACAATCACCTGAGCTACAGATTCATCCTCGGCTTTGCTTTTGCTGTTTAGTTTTTGTGTGTTCTTTGAGACAGGATCTCATGCAGCTCAACTGGTTGCCCATTAGATACACGGTCGAGGGTGACCTTGAACTTTTGATTGTAGCAGGAATCTTAAAGAGTCTTATTAATAAAATCAAACCTGAGGCCAGTTATTGGGGTGAACACTTGGAAGATCAGAGAAGCAGAACAAGCCACAGCTTCCTCACCTCGCCAGTTCCTCAGCTGATTCTGTTTCCTCAGACTGGATGCCTCTGAGTCCTCATCCAGAATGAATCTCAGCTGAACTGCTGCTAGAAGCCTGAAAGCTTAACCAGCCAAATGCTTAATTAGCCAAATGCTTTTAGTTTCTGGTCCTCGTGCCTTATATACCTTTCTGCTTTCTACCATCACTCCCTGGGATTAAAGGCATGAGTCACCATGCTTGTCTGTATCCTTGAACAGATGGATTTCTGCCTCTGGAATGCTAGGATTAAAGGCGTGTTCTACCACAGCCTATCCTAAGTATCTAGTGGCTTTTCTGTTCTCTGACCCCAGATAAGTTTATTAGGGTACACAATATTTTGGGGAATACAATACCACCACATTTGATCTTCTTACCCCCACCTTCTGAGTACTAGGTTTACAAGCCTGTACCACCATACCTTGCACCAGTCCAATGCTTTGTAAACATTTGGTACTTATGGCCTTAATTGTTGTGGGTGGGATATTCCATTACACTGTGTGAAGATGTGTCACTGTGACTGGTTTAATAAAGAGCTGAATGGCCATTAGCTAGGCAGGAAGAGGTTAGGCAGGACTTCTGGGGACAGAGAGCTCTCAGATGAAGAAAGGAGGAGTCACAAGCTGGGCTCAGGGAGAAGGAGACATACAGGAGGAGAGGTAAAAGCCAGGAGTCACGTGGCAACACGTACATTAATAGAAATGGGTTAATTTAAGTTGTAAGAGCTAGTAGGATAAGCCTAAGCTATAGGCTGAGCTTTCATAATTAATAATAAATCTGTGTCATTATTTTGTGAGCTGGTGGCCCCCAAAAAATTCTATCTACACTTAATGGTTGTGATCCCCACATTTAGGAGAAACCCAGGCTATTTGTATCCTGTGATGATTTGAAGTTTGACAGAGACATGCATTTGAACTTCATTCCCTATCAGGTTGATATGCAGAGACACCCATGGACTTAGTCTTGTTGAGTGTAGCTAATCTCACAGCTATTATAGCTCAGAGCAGGAACTCTTACAAAGTTAGAACAACTTTGTCTCCTGTGCCCAGGCTTTTTTCTTTAAAACTAACTGAAAAGAAAAGCAGCTGCTAGACCTGGCAATGGAAGTAAGCAGAAAGGGTAGGATGCTAAGAAGGTCGTGATTCTTTTGCAGAACACAAGCTTCATGAAGGAAGTCACATACTACAGTAATCTCTGGCACTCTCAAGAGACCCCTGAACATCTGTAGAGATGGAAAACTGAGTTTGCATCTTGTTTCCCAAATGCTTTTGCTCTGGAATGGGCAAAGCTTGTCTTTATCGTGCATCTCCCAGCATACCCCAGCACGTGCAGTTTGCAAAGTACAATAACAAGCATTTGCTTCATGTAAGAAAACTAAAAGGCACCAAGTTTGCCTCTTCTCTACACTTTGGAACAGTAGGTGTCCCTTTTATGGAGATGAGGGTGAAACTAGCAATTTGTGTGTCTTGCCAAGCCTGTTAAAATAGGAATCTCCCTGTAAAGGTGTGTGTGAAAGTTCCACAAATGCCGAAGAAAGATTTAGGTCAGGTGGATATAGACTTTAATTATCAGCTGTACACATTTTCAGGCTTTTGTGAAATCCCCAGGCTGCCAGCCCCAGGTAACCACTCTATTATTGGAGTGAGGTAGAGAGGTCCTCTTCCCTGAGAAATTAGAATCAGAAGTGTCACTTATCTTAAACTTCTATCCTAAAAGACAAGATTCTGGCATAACGCCAAGAAGGACCATCCTTTTAGTCTATTTTTAGAGTCCTTGAACAGGGAAGCATGCTGTGTTGTAAGCTTAATGTTCAGGGTTCTCATAAGACAATATTTTTAAAAGGAGGATAAATAATAGATACTTGATTTTATTTGAATGTTATCTTTGTGGAAATCTCTAAGGTCCCTTTTTGCCCTTAGATCTTGTGGTTTTACATCTGAAAAAAAAAAACCTATGTTGCTTTATTTTTTTTTCTTATTTTTAAATGTTTTTAAACATTTAGTTCTTTGTTTAAGTGTGTGTTCCCACGCCAAGGTGCTCTTGTGCAGGACAGCTTGTGGAAGTCTGTTCTTTCCTGTAGCCATGTGGGTTTTGGAGATTGAACTGGGATTATCTGGCTTGGCAGCAAGAAGCAACTTTACCCTCTGACTCATTCCCATCCCTTATTGAAATAGTGTCGCATGTAGCCTAAACTGGCCTCAGACTTGCTACCTAGTTAGGATGACCTTGAACTCCTGATCCTCTCATTTCCATCCCTCAAATTCAATTATAAGTGAGCACAACCATGTCCAGTGATGAAATTATCTGTAAGGGTACACTCAAAGGACAACTTTCAATTAACTACCAGGGAGGATTTGTGTGTGTCTGTTATGCATGTGTACATGTTCTGTATGTGTGCACGTGTACGTGCTGGTATGAATGCACATGTGTGCATGTGTGAATGGAGGCCAGAGCTTGATATAGAATGTCTTACCGTATAATGCTCTCCACATTTTCTTTGACACAGGATCTCTTCTCACTGAACCTGGATCACACAGATTCAGCAATTCTAACTGGCCAGCGAGTTCCAGAGATCTTCCTGTCTGGCTCTGCCTCCCCACTTAGGAATAGAAGCACATGCTACTGTGTCTGGCTTTTTGTGTGCATATTGGGTATGGACTCAGGTCCTCATGCTTGCACAGAAAACACTTTACTACCTAAACCATCTTCTAATCCCCCTTTGGAGGACTTTTGATGATCAATTGATCTATATTATAAGAAACACAACGTAGTAGACTATTATTTTAAGGTGTGTTACATTTGTTTATGCTGTGGAATATTTTTTTAATGATGCAAAGATGTGTTGCATTCTTTTTTTTTTTTTTTTGGTTTTTTGGTTTTTCGAGACAGGGTTTCTCTGTGTAGCTTTGCGTCTTTCCTGGATCTCACTCTGTAGACCAGGCTGGCCTCGAACTCACAAAGATCTGCCTGGCTCTGCCTCCCAAGTGCTGGGATTAAAGGCGTGCACCACCACCGCCCGGCGTGTTGCATTCTTTTATGTTGCAATTGTTTAACTCTGAGAAGCTGTGTTACGGTAGCTATCTAAAACACCTGATGGTCTAATAAAGAGCTGAATGGCCAATAGCAAAGTAGGAGAAAGGATAGGCAGTGCTGACAGGTAGAGAGGATAAATAGAAGGAGAAATTTGGGAGGAAAGAAGAAAGAGCAAGAGAGATCAAGGAATGAGAAAAGAAGGGGCCAGCCACTGAGCCAGCCACAGAGTAAGAGTGAAAGTAAAATATACAGAAGTAAGAAAATGATAAAGCCCAGATGCAAAAGATAGACGGGATAATTTAAGGAAAGCTGGCTAGCAACAAGCCAAGCTAAGGCTGGACATTTGTGGGTTCCTGCCCCACCAGGAACTTAGGTCTCCTGAGAAGGGGCGACCTGGAACCAAGCAAAGTAAGTGTGCTGCTCACCTGTTCCCCAGCCTCCCTTTTTCTCAGGAAACAATCAGATGCAGTGGGGAGCCAAGTCAGGCAAGGACTCCTTTATTTAAAAACAGCAAGCTCTTTTAAAGCATAAAGAAAACAAGGTGGTGGTGGGGGTAAATGTCCCATTGGGCCAATCAGCTTGAAGGTTACCCAATCATGTGCCTAGTCTACAGTATTTACAGTGTTGCCCACAAGGGAATCATGTACTGACATCATCTTTCTTAACCTGAAGCTCCAATCATACTTTTGTAAACAGCTTGGGTTCCACCCTCTATACTCTCCCTTGGGGCCAGCTTTACTAGCACCTGGCTCCATAGCCCACCCCCACACAGGCATTCATAAGTAAGAATAAGCCTTCGAGTATGATTTATTTGGGAGCTGGGTGGCAGGCCCTCCAAAAGAGCCAAAAGAGTAAGAGTAGAAAACAACCCAAAACAGTATAAAACCAATCTGAAATACTTCAGTATCTATCACGTGTAGCTGGAATTTTTTCTCTGGGTCCCACCAAGCCCTGGCAGTCTGACAGCCCACTTATAAAATAAACACACAGACACTTATATTATTTACAAACTGTATGGCCGTGGCAGGCTTCTCGCTAACTGTTCTTATATCTTAAATTAACCCATTTCTATTAATCTATACCTTGCCATGTGGCTCGTGGCTTACCAGCATCTTCACATGTTGCTTGTCATGGCGGCAGCTGGCAGTGTCTCCCTGACTCAGCCTTCCACTTCCCAGAATTCTTCTCCTCCTTGTACTGCCTATATTTCCTGCCTGGCCACTGGCCAATCAGTGTTTTATTTATACAGAATGATATCCACAGCACTTCCCCTTTTCTTTTTTTTTTCAAAAAGGAAGGTTTTAACTTTCACATAGTAAAATTACAGATAACAAAACAATTACCAAGCAAGAATTACAGTTATAATATCTAGTCTATTTATAATAACTAGTTTATTTGGCAAAATTAAAGAAGATATCCTATCTATCTTATATTTGTGAGTCTAAGGTTTTATATCTAACTTACCTTTTATCATAACTAAGGAAAATTGTAACTATCTAGCTTCAAATACATGAAAGAACTCAGAAGGATATACTATTACCTGAGAAATGGGAGAAGGATGCAAGCAACTTTCGGGAGTCTTGCAGGGTAGACAGAGACAGCTGGCAGCCTGGACAGTCATTCAAAATTCTCTTGTAAAGTTGGGTTATCTGTCTTCAGCCCAAAGGCCTAGAGTCTCTCAATCACTTTTTTTAGTGTCCTGTAGAACGTCTGGCAGTTTCCTCTGTGAAGCAGGAACCTAAAGGACCATTTTGTCAAGCAAAGTTTAGTGATCACCTTTTTATGGGTGTTGTATGTCCAGTCAATCAAGCAGTCTAGGCAAGAACAGTTTCTTGCCCAAATGACTATTTTTGCCAAGAAGAAGATAAACTCCATATAGAGTGTCTTTGATGCCCATTCTCCTCTCTGAAGTAAATTGGTGCTGCCAGGAACAGACATGTCTCACTGTCCAGAAAGTCTAAATTGTTAAAACATTTTAAATGCCATATTCTGTAGGTCTTTGAAGTATTTGAAGATTACCTATCTATCTGAAATATATCTATATATACCTAGAAGACTTAACAAACATGACTACGAGTATGATTATCATAGATGAGTAATTATTAATCTATTTTTTAATTATCTATTACAATTTTAAATGAGCTGTACAAACATAACACCTTAAACAAGAATAGAAATATACACACAGTATAACAAAATTAACTTTAAGTTTGTATCAATAAACTAAAATCTATACCAATGTAAAACATTTTAAACAAGTTGCTCTTTAAAAGTAGGTTCATTAATCTACCCTTTTATCCTATCATCTCTATATCCTATATATCTCTATCATATCCCCTTTTCTTCTTTAGAAAGAGATCACATTTATAATGAACCTGATTTAAATAAAATATTGGTTTTTCTCTGTCCCACACCAGAGGGCTCTTCTGATTTGGGACATAAGAATCTCTTAACCTTTTTTTTTTTTTTTTAGCAATATGTTTGGGTTTAGAGAGGGAATGAGCCAATTCCATCTCCAAAGCCAGCTTGGTATATTTGGGAATTTGGGCATAACTTTTCTTACTACTTCCTGCTGGAAGGGGGCGCTGTATCTTATGGGGACACAAAATTTTAGGATTATGGAGTAGTCCGTGAGGGGGTATCATATGAGCCAGTTGCCTTGAAATGGTTCTGGATGTTGGATCATCTGGGCCTTGGTGTCATCGGAAACCTTTCAGGGGGTCTTGACTGGTCAAACCTGATGTATCTTAATCTGGAAAAAATCCATAGCCTCTTGCTTTCTGTGGAAACAAAAGCAGAGCTTCCTTTCCAAAGCAACATATCCTTAGATCCAATTTTGAAGTCAAGGTACCTTTAAAATATACATTTTTCTTTAACTCAACAACTTTTACCATCAAATGTTTTTCTGTAGTTAAAAATATCAAAGAGAACATAATCTAGATTCTCTGTGTGATATCCATTTTTATGTGACTTATTTTTTATATTAGTTTTACTATCTCTTTAAAGACTTTATTTTTTAAAACTATGTATTTGTTTATATAACTGTATATATCACCTTTTTGTCTCTTTCAAGCCTACGTATATTTTACACACATTGTAAACTATTTCATCTGAATCTGTCTTATTGTGACTCTATTGCTTTAAACTGCAGCATTTGTAACACTGAAATGGCTGCTGTGGCTGCTGGCTCCACCCACCTCAGATTCCCAACATGGCAGTGGTACGTTTACTGCCAGCTCTGGGAGCCATCGTGGGTCTATGCTTTTATCCAAGCACCATGTAGCCCAGAAACCTCTTTTTTTTATACGAGCAAAGGCTAAATCCAACACACAGCAGCAGCGTAATGTGCCCTTTGTAGATGCCTCATTTCTGCCATACTGCAGGTCAAGCGCAAACGCCAGGAACCCGCCAGTTTTGCTGCGACTAGCTGCCTGTATGAGACATGAAGCAGGAGCCTGGTTTTGGCTCTGTTTAGAATTGCTTATTAAATATTCTCAGATTTAAGGTAGAAACTTGAGCCGTTGGGCGCCATTTGTAGCTGCAGTTTTTTCTCCAGGTCCCGCCAAGCCCCAGCAGTCCAACAGCCCACTTATAAAATAAACATACAGACACTTATAATATTTACAAACTGTATGGCCGTGGCAGACTTCTTGCTAACTGTTCTTATTTCTTGAATTAACCCATTTCCATAAATCTATACCTTGCCACGTGGCTCGTGGCTTACCAGCATCTTCACATGTTGCTTGTCATGGCAGCGGCTGGCAGTGTCTCCCTGACTCAGCCTTCCACTTCCCAGAATTCTCCTCTCTCCTTGTCCCACCTATACTTCCCACCTGGCCACTGGCCAATCAGTGTTTTATTTATACAGAACGATATCCACAGCAATCACGGGGTCTATCAGGAAATTCAACCTGTAGAATTTTACCTATACAATCCCCTTGTTGATGTATCACTTAAGAAAATTGATGCTGGTGATAGTTGTGTATGCCTCTAACTCTGGAACTCTAGAGGCTAACCCAAGAAGACTCCCATGAGTTCAAGCTGGCCTGCATTACATAGAGAGTACCAGGTAAGCCAGGACTACATAGGGAGACTGTCTCAACACCCTCTCCACAAAGGAAAAAACAAGATAAATGAAGTTAGGGGGACATACATTCTTAGATAATCAATAACAAAGGGAGTTTCTGTAGACTCACCCTTCAAGACATGCTAAGGGGACTCCAGGCTGAAAATAAAGAATGCTAGAGATTACCTCATAGTCATGTAAAGATGTAAAGATTTCTCAAGCCACGCGGTGGTGGCACATGCCTTTAATCCAAGCACTTGGGAGGCAGAGCCAGGCAGATCTCTGTGAGTTCAAGGTCAGCCAGCCTGGTCTACAGGGCGAGATCCAGGACAGGCACCAAAACTACACAGAGAAACCCTGTCTCAAAAAACAAATAAAAACAACAACAACAACAAAAAAGAAATATTTACTAACAGCTGGAAAACAACAATGAAAGGCATTAAAAATGAAAATAAATAGGAAGGTACTGGGGAGATGGCTCAGTAGCTGAAACACTTGCTTGACAAGTGAGAAGACAGGAATTTGGATCCCCAGAACCCACATAAATGTTATTTATGACAGCCCACTGTCATATATGAGCATGGTGAGTCATGGAATTGTAATTCCAGTGTTTAAAAGGCAGAGACAGGAGATCACAGAGGAAGCTGGTTAGAGAGACAAGCCATTTTAGTGAATTCTGCATTCAATTAAGAGACCCTGGCTTGATGGATAATGTGGAGAGCAATCAAGGAAGACTCCCAGTGTCAACTTTGGTCCTCTGCATGCACATACATAGCACACCTGCACCCACATTAACATATATCCTCTCATGCTACATGCCACACACACATACCCATTAGAAAAATAATAATAAATAAAATTAAATAAGATAAATGGGAAGCCTGGTGCAGTGGTGCATACCTGTAGCCCCAATACTCAATATCTCAAATTTGAGAATGCCCTGGGTTACATAAGACCCTGTCTCAAAAATGTGCCACACACACATATATATATAATGGAATATTATTCAACTATAAAAAATAATGAAATCTTGTTATGTGTAACATGATTGAGACTGGAGATTATTATGTTAGATGAAATAAGCCAGGCACAGAAGGATGTACCACATGATCACATTCATATGTGGCATCTAATAAAGCTGATGTTGTAGAATTTGAGAGTAGAGGGACTAGGATGTAGCTCACTTAGTAAAGTGCCTACCTAGCACAAATGAAATCATGAACACTATCCACAGCACCTCCACAAACGGGTGTGGTGGCACAACTCTTGAATACCAACACTCTGGAGGTGGAAGCAGGAGGATCAGAAATTGAAGGTCTTCTTTAGCTACATAGCGAGAGTCAGGCCAGCCTGGAACACAGGTATTTTTATCTAGACAACAATGTCTGCAACAAAGTTGAAAAACAACAGTGTTTACCAGCGAGGGGAGAGTAAGGCGGAGGATGGAATAGGGAAAGCCCAATAAATGGATGCTGTTTTATAGTTAGAATAAAAGGCCTGCTGTTCTAATGCAAAGTAAAGTGACCATAGGTAACAGTTATCTACTTTATTTAAAAAACAAAACAAAACAAAACAAAAAAACAGAAGAAACACCTTTTGAATTTCAACTTTTCACCACAAAAGGACAATAAACGTTTGAGGAGAAGGTTACATTTATTTTTATCTTTAAAATGTTTTCAGACTTTTGAGACAGTGTCTCACTATGAAGAACAGGACGACCTTGAATTTGCACCAAACCTTTCTTACTCTCCCAAGTGCTGGGGATTACATTCCTTCTGCTTTCAACCATGCTCAGCAGAAAGCTCTAGCTGCATTGATTTACACATTACACAGTATATCCATGTATGCCATCCTCCATGGTGTTCTATTAACATGTGTCAATTTTATTTTCTTTATTAACATACGTGCTGGTTAGTTTTTGCCAACTTACAACCACTTGGGAAGAGGGACCTTCAGTTGAGAAAAAGCCTCAATCAGACTGGCCTGTGGGCAAGCCTGTAGGGCATTTTCTTGATTGATGATTGATGTGGGAAGGCTCTGGCCACTGTGGGTGGTGCCATCCCTAGGCAGGTGGTCCAGGGGTGGATATGAAAGCAAACTGAGCAAGCCATGGGGAGCAAGCCAGTAAGCGGCTTTATAATCTCTGCTTCAATTCCTGCCTCCAGGTTGAGTTCCTCCAGGAACTCTCTGCTTGAGTTCCTGATTTAACATCCCATCATGGATTATAAACTGTAAGCTGAAATAAACCCTTTCCTCCCCAGGTTACTTTTGCTCATATTGCTTATCACAGCAAGAGAGAAGCAAACTAAGTCAGCTAGAAATATGAATTAAAGAGAATCCCAAAAGTTACTAGTGATTTTTTTAAATAAATAGAAAAATTCATCCAAAACCTTATTTGAAATTTCAAGGAACTCCAAATAGCCAAAATAATCTTGAAAAATGACAGAATTGAAGGACTCAATTTTCAAAAAAATCCTTAACATTTGTGTGTGTGTGGGTAGGGGGGGCGGTGGTATGGTATGTGCATGTACACCCATGCCATGGTATGCATGTGGAGCTCAGAGAAAACTTGCAGACTATGATCTTCCCTTCCACATTCTGGGGTTCGGGAATTGAACTCAGGATGTCAGCCTTGGTGGTAAGCACCCTTACCCACTGAGCTATGTCATTGGCCCTGTTTTTTTCAACTTCAGAACTAACTACGGAACTAATGAAAGCTAAACTGTGTTACTGGAGTGAAAGTAGATACATAGATCAATGGGGTGGAATCAAGTTCTCAGAAATATACCTTCATGTACCTGTTTATGTTATTTTTTTTTCAATAAAGGTACCAAGAACACTTAGTGGAAAAGGATAAACGGTTCTGGAAAAGCAGAATATCCTCTAGTAAAAACAATGCAATTGGATCCATCCTTTATATCTTGTTAGTATTTGAATCTGAAATGCCCCCCACTGGTTCTTGTTTTCAGCACCTGTTCCTGGTGGGTGGTACTGCGTTGGTAGGCACTGGATAGTCTAGGAGGCTGAACCTAGCTGGAGGGAGTAGGTGATTAGG
>CABHPR010140892.1:0-20149 GCA_902168415.1 Peromyscus melanophrys | reverse complement strand
GACCACAGTATTCCAACCCTCCTGTGCAAGGAGAAGTGATGGAGGGTGCTGACAACCAGGGTGCAGGAGAGCAAGGTAGACCAGTGAGACAGAATATGTATCGGGGTTACAGACCACGATTCCGCAGGGGCCCTCCTCGCCAAAGACAGCCTAGAGAGGATGGCAATGAAGAGGACAAGGAAAATCAAGGAGACGAGACCCAAGGTCAGCAGCCCCCTCAACGTCGGTACCGCTGCAACTTCAATTACCGACGCAGACGCCCAGAGAACCCTAAACCACAAGATGGCAAAGAGACAAAAGCAACCGATCCACCAGCTGAGAATTCGTCCTCTCCCGAGGCTGAGCAGGGCTGGGCTGAGTAAATGCCGGCTTACCATCTCTACCATCATCCGGTTTGGTCATCCAACAAGAAGAAATGATATGAAATTCCAGCAATAAGAAATGAACAAAGATTGGAGTTGAAGACCTTAAGTGCTTGCTTTTTGCCCGTTGACCAGATACACTAGAACTATCTGATTATCTATGCAGCATGGGGTTTTTATTATTTTTACCTAAAGATGTCTCTTTTTGGTAATGACAAATGTGTGTTGTTTTTTTTTTTTTAAAAAAAGGTCTGGTTTTCCTCAATACACCTTTAATGGTTTTTAAATTGTTTCATATCTGGTCAAGTTGAGATTTTTAAGAACTTCATTTTTAATTTGTAATAAAAGTTTACAACTTGATTTTTTCCAAAAAAAAAAGTCAACGAACTGCAAGCACCTGTTAATAAAGGTCTTAAATAATAATAATAATAAAAAAAAACTGACAGCAAGGCTCCATTGCTGAAGACAACACCCATACAACTCACTGTATATGGAGTGGTCAAGCTGGTACCTACATAGAACTTTTACACTCATGTTTTAGTGTTTTTGACATGGAAAGGTACTCTGTACACTACCAAAAGAGAAACTTGAATACCAACCCAACCACAAAAACCTTTGATCTACAATATATGCTACATGCTAGGGCAATGGTGGCACAAATCTTGTGGGAGTAATCACCTAATGTTTGATTTGACCCAGGGCCCACTCCAGGAGATGGAACCCATATCTGGCATTGCTTGGGTTACCAAGAACCAGAGACTAGACAGCCCAGAGACCTAGGGTGAAACCAAATGCTACTGGCCAAAAAAGAATTAACTACAACTCCTAATGACATTCTGTGATACTCATAGATCAGTGCCTTATTCAGTCATCATCAGAGAGGTTTCTTCCTGCAGCAGATGGGAACAGATAAAGAGACACACAGCCAGAAATTTCACAGTGAGATAGACCTTGGAAGACACAGCTCTAAATGAGATATCTCCATCAAATCCTTCCCCTCAGAAATCAGGGAACCTCACAGAAAAGGAGGCAGAAGGAGTAGAGAATACTAAAACAAATGAGCAAAGCTCAGATGAATTCCTATGACTGAAGCAACCATCATAGGGCCTACACAGGTCTGCACAGGGTCCTCTGCATATATACTATAGCTTTAAGATTAGTCCTTTTATGGGACTCCTGAATGTGTAAATGAGTCAGTCTCTGCTTCTTGTACCTTCTCTTGGGATTATTTTATTTTATTTTTATTTTTTGGCTTGTCCAGGTTTGTTATGATGGACTTTTGTTTATCTTATTAATTTTATTTTGTTATGTTTTTTAGTTATCTCTTAGAACTCTGCTCTTTTCTAATGAGAGATAGAAAAGGAGTAGATCCTGCTGGGAGAGGAGGGGGAGGAACTGAGAGCTATCGTGGGAGAGGAAACCCTATCCGGATTATATTCTCTAAGAAAAGAATCTGTGTTTAATAAAAGGGAAATTTTTTAAAAGTCGTATTTGTCAAGTCCCACTTGACCTGTTGAATGGTTCTGAAGGGGGGAGTGTGGAATTGGGAAATGATAGCTATAAAATATAGATGTAGATGAAGTAAAAGACAGAGACACAGGGTAGCATCAGAGGACTATGGGTCAATACCACAGACCCTGAGTTTATTACTCACAGTCTTTATAATACCCAAAGCAAGGGGCAAAAAGACCTCCCCCTTTCAAGGACATCATGGTTCAAGGTACAAAGAACAGTCAAGTGTAAACATCTCCTTAGTACTCAGGCATCTGGTGACCACACCTTGCAGCAATTCATCCTGTAATTAGGCCTTGAGGTATACAACACCTGGTAACCATCCTATTATGCAGCCTTGCAGGGGAAAACAAGCTCAGACTCTCTGACCTTGAGTCAGGATAAAAACAAGCTACAAGCTGGGGTCTCTGTAGGCCCCCACAATATTAATTTTCAAATCACTTTTTCTTAGTAATATATTTATTAAGGATATAGAATATATAGCTACAGAGAGAGAAGGGGAGGCTGGATTGGGAGGATGACCCAGGGAGGGGAAGGGATAAAGGATGCAAGGGAGAAAAAAATTGTCAGGGACAACAAACTAAGGAGCATTTGCAGGGCTGTATGGAAACCTACTGCTGTAGAAACTTTTTAAAATATATGCATGTATGAAATATATCTAAATGGACTCACCAACAATAAAAAAAGATGATGTTCCAACTCGATATCATTTGCCACCAACTGAAACCTCAAGTGCCAGGAAGAGATTACATCTAGTTGAGTCATGGACCAAAGGGGCTCCGTGGAAATTCCAAACAATGCAAGTTATTGCCAAGGCCATTGGCTGCTCTCCACAAACTGTGGTAATGCCCTTTGCTGAAGACAACACTTCCGTATCACAAAGAGGGACTGAGCTTGTGCCAAACTACAGAGCCTCCACCCCCACCCCGGAAGTACTGGAAGGTTCTCTGCACACTAGTAGGAAGAAAGGCAACCACCAACCCAGCTGCAAACCTTGAGGTCTACAATTGTGGTGACTTGCTTGCGTGTGGTATAAATGTTGGGAGGATAGCCAACCGTTCTCTGATTGGATTTAAGGCCCACTCCACTAGATGGAACCCATGCCTGACGCTACTTGGGTAGCCAAGAACCTGACACCAGATTAACGATGGGCCTGGGGGAGAAAAACCAAGCGCTGCTCTTCTGCTAAAGGAACATAGCAATAAATCAACTCCTGACAACATCCTGCTGTACCCACAGATCAGTGCCTCACTCAGGCGGCATCAGAGAAGCTTCCTCCTGCAGTAGATGACATTAAAGAGTGGACTCACAGCTGGACAATGTGCAGAGCATGAGACATTGGAACAATCAGCCCTAAAGGAGTTGTCTTCATGAAATTCTGCTCCTCAGGGCCCAGGGAGTAATGTGGAACAGGAGGGGAAAGGATTGTAAGAGCCAGAAGGAATGGATACCAGCACGAAAACAGTATTTTCCAGACACAAGGGAGTTGTTTTTCAATGAAGAAAACAAATTCAGATGCAAATAATGCATTTTATTGGCATCATCTTTCACTTTTTACCTTTCTCCCACTCTCATTGACTACCCACTCATTTCTGTAAGTTCTTTTCTGACATTCATTTTTTAAAATAGTTTTCTTTATTTCAAGTATTTACTTAATTTAAAATTTATGTAATTAGTTTATGTAATTTAAAATTTTTATATATCTGTCCCATCCTCCTTCAAACTCCTTCTATAACCCCAAACATACTGCTCCTAACTCTACGATGCTTTTGTTTATTGTTTTATTTTTGCATTATCTTCTAAGTCTAGTTATTACTGCCTATATGTGCATGGATATGAAGCATAGGAAACCTACCATGGTCACATCGTCTTAAAGGATAATTCTCCCTTCCCCAGAAACTATCCGCTGTCATTAGCTCCTCAGTAAAGGGAGGGACCCAGAGATCATCACCTCATCTGTGCCAGAATTTCAGGAGGAAAGCACAGTGGCTGTGAGTTCCTGCCTACAACAGCCGTGCCGTATACAGAGGACAATATTCCCAGCATTTGTCTCAATCCTCCAGCTCTGACTTTCTTTCTTCTTCCTCTTCTACAACGCTAGCTGGGCCATGGTAGGTGATAGATGTCTCCTTTAGTGCTGAGCACCCAGACTCTTATTCTCACACCTTGCAGTTATACATCTACCCACGATGACAGTCCACCGCAAAAGCTCCTCTGACCAGGTTGAGGACAGCCCCGGTCTTGGTGAAAACGAAAATGTTTAGAAGGAAATTTGACAGCAAGTCATTTAGCAAAATTGCAGTATCAAGCTCTACCCTAGGCTTATGGTGTCCTCAGCTCTGAGTTTTGGACAGGGTTAGGAAACCAGTCATGAAATGCCCTCCTGTTGGATCAGGCTTCTAATTCAATCAGAACGTGATTAATGACCCCACGCCAATCAAACTACTCTTGCACTAACTAGTGCAGGTTGTCTGGAAGGACAGTATTGCAGTATGTAAGGCTCCATACTAGGTAAGAAGGCTGATGTCTTTTCTCTCCTACAAGTCTATTCAGCACCATGAAATCCTTCAAATAGGAAGGAAATTTCCTGACCAGTTTGATGCTGATTTGTTTTACTATGTCCTGCAGCCAAAGCATGTGGCATCTTCATTAGTGGGCTTACCATATAAAATGTTTTAAAATCAGAATAACTGAATTTTACTGTAAAGGGTTTAGAAACCCACTAATCAGATGGTCATTTTCTAGATATTTAAGAATACAAAAAAGGGTATTAATTGAAATTGTACCCACTCTGGCTAGCACAAAAATATGAGATCTTCCCTGAATCTTGCTTACATCCTGCATTTGTACACTGGACTAAATTTCTTTTTCAGTTAGATTTCTTTTTCCCTTCCATACATTTTGGTATGTTATATACTTAATCCTAAAATATGGAATTGTTAAAAATGGAAATATCCTTCAAAGGAACAACAACAAGAAGTAATGCTCAATTAAAAAAATAGAGAATAAAATTTGACGTATGCCATTTCCTCTAATAAAAACAGAAGTTGTTGTTATCCTGTTTGGTTGACCATCTTTTCAGTTTCTTTCCTTTAAACTATGATTTTCCTTTTTAAAGACCAGAGTGCATAAGTCTTCTTCAAGCTTGTGATTCCAACCAGGTCCCCTTTCTTTTTTTCCCAACCACGTCCCAGGAAGAGACAGGGCAGCTGATGTGGGAAAGGACACAGAAGAGAAAGCTGAGAAGCCACACTGAAAGTTAAATTTGAAACATTTCAACTTCCCCATGTAGCTAATACGACAAAAGGCAAATTCATTTCTGCCGTGATGAGGAATGCCTTTTTATGACACAATAAAATAGAAAATAAACAGTACCCAGTAGATGATTGACAGCTAAAGGTGGCAAATGTCTCCAGCTTCCCCCGGACACAAGGCTCCTTGTGATTCCAAATTCAGTCTGGGGGTTTTGCATGAAAGAGGTGTTCTGGCTGCCGAGAATGCGTCCTATGATCTTTGTCACCTACCCTTTCCGTATAAATAGCACACACAGCACGAAGTTAGTATGGGAGAAGCACTGGAAAACGGATAGGGAGAGGATCCAGAGGTATCATCTGCTTACAGCTTTGCTTGCTTGCTTTCTCATTTGCATTTTGTTTCTTCTTTGTTTTGGGTTTTATTAGGAAGCAAATTGTTCATTTTGACTAAGGAAAATACTATAGCCAGAAAAACATACAAAAGAGAAGCATGTATCTATATACTATAATTCCATTATGATCAAAGAAAGGTTTTTAACAGATAGTTACATGCTGATTTATCTTAGCTATCTAATGCCTTGCCACTAACACTGACCAGGAGTCATATGTATCCCTCAGGATTAAAATGGAAGAAAAAAAAAGAAAGAGAAGAAAAATGAAATGATGACTAGAAAAGACAGATGAAGGTCAAAATTTGATCCACAGTTCAGCAAAGTTGGAGATCAAAGTCTTCAATAATTCTTTCAGGTTGGAAATGCCTAGAGGCTATTTGACTGAACTTAACTTTTGATGTTCTATGCGAACTCAAAAGCATTGTTCTCTTTTTCTACTAAAATAATCAATACCAAAAACCCAAAGTACATATATTTCAAGAGGTTAAGAATTCTCTACAGTTGAAAAACTAAGTGTGAATGAGTTTTTATTTTAAAAATACAGACCTAGAAAGTATATTCACTGTTCAGGGTATGTACAATAAGCTAGCCCAAGTGCCACTTGACGTAAGAGCAGTTTCGAGGACGCAGAATTTGACATGCTTGCAATACTGTCTCCAAGAACTAGCACAGAGGAAGATTAACCCCAGTGTTTTAACAAACTACAAGGAAATGCAGTTCACAGGCAGTGCTGTCACTGATTAAAATCAAGGCACTGTTGTAGATTTTATCCTGAACTATTAGTTTTTCTTCAGAAGAAAAGACTGAATTTTAGAATTACATTTTAACTTTTTAAAAATTCAGAGTGACTTTTAAGTTACTATTTAAACAATTTTGTATGCATTTCTCCTATTCCAGTTTTCATTGTCTCTATGAAATTCTAACACCATTTTTAGTATTCAAAAACAGTAAACTTAAGACCCTAAACATGGTGCTGAAGGTGGTTTAGTTAATACAAAAGAGAGCATGGTATCTCCTGTAGCCATGTGGATTGAAGCTCTTATCCATGCTGACTTTCCAGAAGCCAGATGCTTTAGTGAATGGGTTTATGAAATTAATAGAAGGTATCAATGAGGATGAAATAAGAGAGAGGGCTCGGAGAGAGAGAGAAGAGAGGAATAAGTGAGAGACAGGGAGAAAGAGGAAGAAATGAAGAAAAGGAAGGAAGAAAGGACGGGGGCAGGAGGGAGGATAATGTAGATAAACACTAGGTTTTGTCATATAAAAACCACACAAGAAACTAGAGCAGACACTGAAATAACAGCTTTGATAGAGAAACGACTGGGAAGGCATTATGTAACAAAAATATTTCAGAAACTGAAAGTATGCCTCAATTCTTGCTAGGACATGATAAAGGAGACATAAAATTAAATGTACACTTGCTTGTCTTGCACCCAATATTCTTCTTTCTGACTGAACTCCCCACAAGGGGTGCTGCGGATAATCGCACAGAGCAGCAAGTTGTTTCTCCAGAAGCTTGTTGGAAAGCAGTGATGTTTGAACATTCTTGCAGAGCAAAGGGCAAAAACTACCCAGTCCAGTATGGGAAATGCCTAGAAAATGAGGCAGGATAACACGAACAGATATTAAATTGCCATTCTCAAGCTACCAAAATCGTTAACCCACAGGATACGGATCTCCTTCCAAATTCACATAAAGGAATTCCTTTGAGAAAGCTTCTTTAGTTACATGTGATTCGGAATATTTACAACCTAATCATAGTATGTGTTTGAGACCCTTGTCTCAATATTCTATTCTCATCATGGGAACTTCTAGCCCCAAGACACTGTAGTTCTCTACCATATAAATATGTTTTCCTTTTTAATAGCGTGTGTTAATTGTTCAAAATCATGGCTTATTATACATGAATATATGTATACCACATGCTTTGATTGTGTTTATCCCTCTACTACCCCTCTGTAGCTGCCCCCTCCAGCTGTTCCCCTTCTTCCAAAGTAAGTTAAGAATGAGTGTTCTTGCACAGAACCTGAGTTTCGCTCCCAGTGCATGTCAGATTGCTCACAATTGCCTGTAACTCCACCTCTAGGGAATCCGAGGTCCTCCTAATTCCACAGCACTTGCACTCAAGTGCACATATCTACACAGAGACACACACAGACATATACTCAGAATTAAAAAGCAAAAATAAATGTGTTAAGCAATGGGAACTGTATCTTAGGTAATATCAATAACTCCTAAGCATGAATATCACCATGCTTTCATATATTTAAAATATGTTTTCCATTATAGAAATCACAGCAGTCCACCCAGTACAGCACCAGGCAACTTCAGCTCTCGTCACTTGAAGCATGTGGTCACAGACAGGGAAAACACAGAGTGGCTTGTTTCTTTGTATATTGTCTTTTATTTTTCAGATTCATAATGTAGAGAAACATTTCATAATCTATTGACATTTATTAATCATTAATCCTAACTAAAAGAAGAAAATTATCTGCATATTTTATGTGTCCAAGTAAAATCAATAAACTCTTTCAGAATGGAACAGCTTTAACTTGAGTGTATTCAAATTTTTCTCTTTGCAAACTCCGTATCTCACAGGAGGTTACCATCTGACACTTCACTCTGTATCTTTAAATATTTGACTTAACACTCTGAAACTCTCACAAATTTTAAGGAATCATTTTTTCTTACACATGAGTCATCACTGTTTCATAAGATTTATTCACCATCTGGTTGGCTGACTTAATGCCAGAAACAAAGGATTTGATCAGCTTGACCTCTCCCATTCTGTGACCAAACGAAGTCTGAGTTGACATCTCAGCTACACAATGGCTCTTTGACAGATTTGAGCACTGGCTTTACAGTGATAACTCGTGACATTAATTTAATAACCTTTACAAATTTATTTTGCTTTCATCTGTACGTGTTAAGAGGAAAATCCTTCCAAGTTCCAACTTTTACCCTCTCCAACATTCCTCAGAAAACAGAAAATAGATGATGTAAATATCATAGTCCACATACCAACTCAAACTGTTAAACCTCATGGGCCTCAAATTGTAGCTGCACCTTCGCACGAGACTAATTCTATGGAGGAGCCTTCTGGGCATGGAAGGGACCGGATCCCTGTTATTAGACACACATAGTCTCTTAATTTATGTGGCTCACCTGCGAGGTACACGAAATTAAAGTAAAAATTTAGAGGAAAAAAAAAAGGGTACAGGCCTTGCTCTTAAGGCTAACAAGTTAGAAAAAAGAAAACAGAAACCAAACAAAGAAGAGAAAAAGCTGGAAATGAATGATGCATGCCTGGATACAATGCCCTGGAGGCCTTTACAGTTTATATAACTTCTTGTACATAAGAAAGAGGATTGGGGCCAGGCGATGATGGCCCACTCCTTTAATCCTAGCACTCAGTAGGCAGAAAATGGAATCCTCTGGCAAGAGGATGGCATGTGCCTTTTCGAAAATTAATGTGTCCAGTTTGGGAGAAGAGAGGGATAAAGAAAGGGAGAGGGGAAAATGAACAAGCCAGCCCCAGGAAAAGCTAGCTTTGCTCTTGTTTTTTGGTTGGTTGGTTTCTTTTTACTTTCCTGTAATGCAGTACTTAGATTGAACCCTGGCTCTGAAGTCAGCCAGACAAAGTGTTCTACCAATGATCTGCATCCTCCACATAAGTAGTCTTAAATCTCACTCCATCCCTCCATTCTAGTTATGTCCCTGTAGACGGTCAAACTAACTGTTCCTGCCTCTGTGTTTATGAAAAATATATTGTGAAGGGCTGTTTTTATCCATTTATAAGAGCAAACTTCCTGGGAATGTTCATGACTCACCTCATTGCCCACAGCATTCAGATTATTCATTCTCTGCTCCAGAATTTCCCTACTAAAGGGAAAGTGACTACCTCCCCTGAAAAAGTTAATGATTTTAAGCCTATGTTTCCTGAATAAAAACATATGTACATCTATACATAATAAAGATATACCAATCTACAAATATGTATGTTGGTATGTATGATATAGACTAGATATAATGGTGAATTTGTGTGAAAACCTGTGAGATTTTGTGTGTTCCAAATAAATGAATATGAAGAATGGCTTCTAAATTCATCAATAATCATTTTACAGCATTTCAATGGTATTCCAGTTCTGACAACATTAAATTCTTCCCTTCATATGAAATATTTGACCTCTCTATGGACAGATTCCACATTCATCTTCATAGCATACTGTTCTCTTTATTTACTTTCTAAAATCCCAATGAATAATGAGAAAGATCTGCTATTACACAAACTATTTTAAA
The DNA here is from genome assembly GCA_902168415.1 of Peromyscus melanophrys. NCBI lineage: Eukaryota > Metazoa > Chordata > Mammalia > Rodentia > Cricetidae > Peromyscus > Peromyscus melanophrys. Next base: position 10,330 of record CABHPR010140892.1, on the reverse strand, counting down.
AATAATGACTCTATGGTTTCTGAAAAACCTAATCTTCTAAGATTTTACTGTCCATGAACAGATGTGCAAAACAAAATTTAAGATAGTATCACATAATAAATGTCTGAGTCATCCAGGAAAAAGTCACTGTGGATTTATTTGGGAGTTTTGGGCCTGAAACATCATCTCATTCCTTTGCTCATGCAGACTTTCAGAATCCAGTGTGAGGATTATTCCCAAATGCTAGTTGCCTCTGTTTCCAGACAGTAACTCTGAAATTCAATGGATGGGATGTGTGATAACAGGCTGCTGTATAGTAGCACCAGTTAGCATGGGAATCCATTCCAAAGCCACAGTTGAGGAAAATGATCACCAAATTTTATCTGCAATGTAATAAAGGGTGTTGTGTGATATTTTGTTTGTTGTTGCTTGGATGGTATCAATAAAATCAGGAATCAGATATCAGGATAAATTCTGAAAAATCAGAGAAGCAGGGGAGCAGCCACCAGTGACTTCCCACCTCTTCTGTTCCTCTAACGAAAAGGGCCAAGATCCTGTCTCAGCCACCTTAACATTTCCTGTCCCAGTCTTCCAAACCTCTATGGCTAACTAGTGGCTAGCTCCACCCTCTGACTTCAAGCAAGCTTTATATGTCAGAACACAAAATGTCACACAACAAAAGGGTGAAATCTGATTCATCAAAAATTGTTGGCAAAATGACATTATCACTAAAAATGGCACAATTTAAAATTTAAAATCAGAAATGCTCTAATTTTAAAATTAATATTAGAACTCATAAACAAAAACAACTTGGAAAATTAATCATTATAGTTTGGCTATGAACAGTATGTATAAATGTAAGTTTTATACTTAGAATTGAAATTAATGTAGATCTAATTTAAGTACAAATTTTATGCATTTTTGTTCTTTCATATCATTGTAAGGAAGAGGTAAATATAACTGTAGTTCCTGTTCATGTCTTTGAGTAATTCATTGCTTATCAAAAAATGTTAGTGAAATTGTTCCTTTCACTGTTGAGGCCCTAATACCAAATATACGCGAAAGTACTGGGCCTCACTGGTCTTCCCCTTGAATTTGCAGTATTCAGCTTTACCTATATTGTGCATGCTCCACAAGTATTATATATAACAACTTTGATTTTTTTATAATACAAGGGCTTGGAGGTGAAATGGAACTTGTTATATATACATATTTTTCTGTTGAGTTCACATGGAGACAAAGATGGGATATGCAGATTTATAAGTTATGTGGAGCTGACTGCCAAGTAGCAACATCCTTCTCCAGCCTCGCAGGAATTAAACACAGAGGTAGAAATACAGCTACAGCGATATGTAATCCATCTACATAGCAAGAGCCAACACAGAAAATGTTGGTATGTACTCTGTTAACAACGTTAATCTTTTGACTGTTTTCTGAAGGGAGTTTGGTGGAACATTAAGCAGCATTAGTTAACAGCATGAGCCAATCAAGACGGTTCCTTTTCAGAAACCCATTCTAACACCTGGAAATACTCCCAACAGGACTAGGATGGCTTTTAATTGAAAATATTTTAACTTAATCCTTAAACTTCACATCTGCTTAGAACACACTTCCTGTCTTTCATGTGCTAAACCCTGCACTTTGAAAGCATCCCCTCTGGGAAGGACCCTGGGCTGCTTACTTCTGCCCATCTTCACATTTGTATTTTCTGTGCTCTATACACAGTTCCTTGATAACTCCAGTAACTAGGAATGGCCTCACTATGTATTCTGCAATATGATATTGAGGAGGTCAGCTCACCTCCTTATGTTTCTGCTTTCTCATTTGCTAACAGGAGATACTAATAATTGACCTTCATGACCTTGAAGAGTGTTGGTAAACTCAAAAAGAAGGAAAGACTTCTAGCCAGGTAGATGAAAGCGTTCACTAAACAATGGACATTGCTTTTATCTGTTTATTTCTACCCTTTTCTCCCAATTTAAAAGCCCTTGGAGTGGTAGCTGGCTTGATCTCTAAACTTCTAGCCACTTTCCCAGACCTTATTGAGCACTCTCTTCTCTGACACTTGGCACCATTTCAAATTAATCACTCATAATTTCAAAGGTTTGAACACTGATAACTGTAAAAGCTAGGAAACAAATCATAACCCCCTGTAAATAAAGATCCTAAAATCATGTGGTGGGGAACAACTGTCCTGTGTCTTTGACCACAGCATCCTGGAGCCAGACAATCAGACTGTGTCAGAATGTGTTAAGGGAAAGCAAAAGGCACCTTATAAAATAGTTGTCTACATTAGTGTTGACTCATCTTAAAAACACAAGATTTTTTTTCCCTAACACATGACATACATGGTAAGTTGCTTTATTTGTTTAATATTTATCTTTTCCATATGTCCTGTCATGCTTCCCTATGGATAAACTTTATTGAACAATACTGGCCCAAGATATCAGTTGCTAGTATTCTTCACAAACTCTAACATTGTGTTGTTGGAACACTCTAGTCTTTGAAGAAGTAATGAAATTAGGGGTCATGATTGTAGAAGATTAGCATAGATAATTCTGTGTAGGTTCTAAATGCCATGTAATCTTATAATGGAAAAAAGGAACCTGTAGGTAGATTTAACAAACACCTTTGAAGAAGGTGATGTGCATAGAAATGTAAAGGTTGAGGTGATATGGTCACAAGCCAAGGGATGTTGGCATCCTCTGGAAGCTGAAAGAAGCAAAGAACAAATTCCCCCCTATTTCCTTGACAGAAAGTGTTGCCTGGTCAATAGCTTTGTTTGAGCTCAGGGGTTTTGATCTTCGATTTCTGGCTTCTAGAACTGGAGAGCAATAGATATCTGATGTATTAAACCATCTGTCTCTGCAATTCATTACAGTAACCATAGAAAACTACTGTGTAGACTACATTTTTCAGTCTCATTGATTTTATACATGGTGATGTGAAAGTGTCCCTGTGGGTGTCATGCAGGCAGGGAAATGGACTGTGAAGAGGTGAGAAAGAAAACTCAGTTTAACCTGACTTAGGCTGGATCAAACTTCTAGAGAACCTGGCACCATGCAGTTGATTGACAGCATACTCAGGCACAATAAAATTTGGGGGAAAGTTTCCAAGCAACAATCATTCCAGTTCCAGGTGCACAATAAAGCATAATGCATGATTACATAGAAACTCCTTTGCAAAGTACACGTGACCTTGAAGGTGGCCTCTATAGCTAAAAGGCCTAGAATCTAGTGTGGTCTCTAACTGCGATAGCATAGAGGTCAGCAGGCCATAACACACATGTAACAGCTCCCCTTCCCTAATAATGGGTTCTGTTGACTGGGAGCTAAAGATAAAGGTCTAGGGAGAAAGAGTCTGGGATAAAGATTCTGGCGGGGAGGGGAGATCTGGCTCTACAGATACTAAAAGGTCACCAAGTTTAACAATATCCACTCCCAGCCTGCTGGGCAGAAAACAGGGATTTCCTCCATTTAGGAGACACCCCTGAGTGATTATGCTGGTTTCCCTAGTGATCTGTTGATACAAGGACCTTTATGGCCCCAACAATCATGTAACTTCCTTTGCCCATGAAACATGAAGCAAGCATTGTGAATTCTAACATGTTCAAGCAGAATTGTCATGTGCTTGCCTTTAAAGGATTATTCTGATTCATTAGAACATATCTCGGATAAGGACTCATCTACTGGCCTCAGGGCAATGAGAAACAGATACAAACTCAACAAAGTATAGTCAAGCCCAGTCATATCAAACAAGTCAAGATTAAATGAATCCAGTGGAACTGAAACTAACTTGCAGTCCCCAGGGAGTGTGAATAAGAAATTACTGTTTTTTATAACTCATGAAACAAAAAGCCAGTGCCAGGTGTAGGACAATCCCCTTAATGTTGTTGGTCAGAGTTCCAAAGCCCCCTCTCCTGAAACTATACAGGCTGTTAGCATAGCTCTTAGAGACACACCGGAACTTGATGGTAAGAACCTATTCATGAAAATACCATGCAGTTTGATGTGGACAAACCCAGCTGGTACTGTCGTGGAAGCTTCCTCCCTTCTGGCTAGTTCTTATAGTGGCAAGAGACTCTATGGAGGCAATCATATCCCCTTGTGTTTCCTGAGAGCTACAGTAATGACGGGACTGATAAAATACTCTATTGATACAGTAATAGCATGGATGCTATAGGGGTGACTTACAGCTTTCTGATAGGATCTAAGTAACATTCCACAGGATAGAACTCATGCCTGTTATTCTAAATCTGACCAAAAATCTGTAGCTGATTTTGTCATAGGATCTAGATTATAACCTACTACTTCCATTTTGCTAAATGGGCATAGCATCAAACTGCCTTCTAAATATTCATACTTATTCACATAGACTAGTGTAGCTCACTCCTCAACAAAGAAGCTTTCCATGCAATGGAGCTGTGAACACAAAGACTTATAACTAATCAGAGTGCAGAGAATAAGTGACTGTGGAATTGCTCAGTTAAAACACGACATCTTTATCACCTCCTTTCCACAAGGCTCAGGAAACATCTTAGAAGAGTGGGCAGAAAGATTATAAGAACCAGAGGTTGAGACAACAGGTACAAAACAGTGTCTTCTAGGCATGACAAAGCTGCTGTACTCACAGCAGCTACGGTTGTCTGCATGAGACCTTCACAAGATCACGCCAATCAACATTTCTATGTCATGTCATACTAGTGACTACTTTTTGATGAGTAGCAGACACATATGACCATATCCTTTAAAATTAACATGTTCATAGACTTCTCCCTATTTATCATCATCTCCGTAATTATTTTTCTGCTGTTAACCACTGCTGTTCTATTTATAAACTCCCTTAGAGTATTTCTCCCCATTGACCACAAGGTTAGCCTCCAAAACCTTCGTTGAAATTTCACTGGCCAAAGCTATTGGAGCTCATTCTGCTCCTGAGATGGACAGCTCAGGTACCACAGTCCTCTTGAAGGGATGGCTGAGTTTGTCCACAGTCAGCTCCTCCTTCCTTAGAGTCAAGTGCCCTCCAACTCCCGCAGGTATGGTTTAACCACCTGTCCATGAAGGCATCACTTTCCCCAAGTTTAAGTCTGTGGACAGATGTTTTTAGGGAGCACTCACCATAAAAACAACAGCAAAATGTTGCCATCTGAGGCAACAAAGTCCAAGACTGCACCACACAAAAGTGCAAACCTCAGTTAATTCAAATTTGATTTTCTGATGAAAACTGTTCAGCACACATCCTGCATAATCACAATAGCAGTAATAGTGGCACTAAATTAAAAACTCTCTAGGAACAAAAGAGTCAAATACCACTTGAGGTTGCTTTTCCCACATACGTATGCATGTATGTATATTTGCATTTATACATTTGCATAAAGTACTGTATTTTTTAAATTGAGATTTTGAAGTTTTGGAGAAATTTGCCTATGGACAAAGTTCATTTTTACCACATAGGACAACCTGAGTTCAAATTAAACATAAAACCTAGAGCACATGACAATGGGGGTTATAGTAACAAAAATGAGTAGTTTATATTGAACTGTTGGTCAGTGTTAGCCTTCGGCCATTTATCAATGTCCAGTTTTGCATTATGGAAGCACATACTGTGTCCTTAAATGACACTGTAATATGAGAGTCATTAGACGGAATGATTCTTTACACAGAGTACCCCTGGGGAGCTTTGTGAGATTAGGGGATGGACTCATCACTGAATTTCTGCTCTCAATTCAGTAGCACGTTCACAGTGTAAAATCACTGACAGAATCTAGAGTCCCTGAGGAACCAGCCTAGGAGTGGTGCATAATAATAGGTCCTTGGAAGCCAAGGTGGAAGCAGGTGGTCAGACAAGTTTCAACTTTTCCTATGTAGTCCTACAAGAAAAACATGCTCTGGCGGACAGGGCCTTGGAGGATGGGCTGTGGGTATCAGATTACAACCTTCAATGGTGAAAGGGTTCAACAAAACATTTCAGATCAGACAAAACACCCCTGTGGTGGAACAAGTAATATTAGTGGTATTATTCTGTATTATATCTTGCCCTGTGCAAGGATCGGTATAGGCAGAGTTTCTCTGCGTCTCGGCTGCTGCTCCCCAAATAACCATACAGAGACGTATTATTAATTATAAATGCTTGTCCAATAACTTTGGCTTGTCTCCAGCCAGCTCTTACAACTTAAATTAACCCATTTCTATTAATCTATGTGCTGCCCTTCTTCCCAGCATTCTCTCTGCCCTGAAAATTCTGCCTAGTTATTGGCCAATCAGCTTTTTATTAACAATGAGAGTAACACATCTTCACAGTGTAGAGAAGGATCATTCCACACCACTAAGGATATTGTTTAAAAGCATTGAAGATTACAGGAGTTTTTGAATTTTATATATTAGGGACTTTCTTGGCATATGAATACCCAGCTAATTGGCTTGCCCTTCTAACCTAATCTATATCTATGATGACCACCTTTAAACAGTCCAGGAATTAATTATGATTTAATTATAATTAATTAAAATGTAATTAATTAACTCAAGGAAAACAATAGTATATGGGATACAACTGTCAAACACAATACAGAGTGGAGAGGGGACTATTTGACAGAAGCCAAGGCTCTTCCCAGCCGGCACTTGTTGGTTGATTTCTCAGCCTAACCAGCCTCATCAGTCTTTGTCCCTGGTATCAGGCTTCAGGAGTTGTTCTATGTAAAGGCAACAACTCGCTTCATTGATGCATTCATCTGTGACATGAATATGGACAGGAAACACTCAAATACCTTTACTCTGGGAGACCAGCTCCTACTTTTCCCCCCAGGGTACTCTTGAGCAAGAGATAAGAGATTTAGATAGAAATATAGAGGGGAAAGAGAGACAGATAGAAACACAGGATAGCCTCGGAGCCTGGATCATTATCCACCAGCTCCTTCTGTCTCTTCTAAATGGGCTTTTTAAAGGAATACCAAGGGGTAGAGCAAAAGAACTGGGTAAATTAAGCGCAGATCTCACTAGGAACCTTTGTGGGCCTCCACACTTTACAAAGGTATTTTTATGGCAATGTCCCTAACACTCAGTGCAGATTGTCCTGAGTTCCCCTGTTCTACTTCCTGATGTTCTTAGGTTCTGTCTTTTAGAGCAACATGTGGAAGTGTAATCATGGCTAGGTTATGTATCCTGTGATTTTTTTTTTTCTTTTTGAGACAGGGTTTCCCTGTGTAGCTTTGGAGTCAGTCCTGGAACTTGCTCTGTAGACCAGGCTGGCCTCCAACTCAACGAGATCTGCGTGCCTCTGCCTCCTGAGAGCTGGGATCAAAGGCATGTGCCACCACCGCCCAGCTCCTGTGAAATTTTAAAGTCTGTCTGCTCCCTAAGTGTGTTTTAATAAGGTGTAAGGTGTCCTGTATTCCAGTCTTATTTGGGGCGGGGGGGGGGGGGGGGAGCTGACTTACAGCAAGAGCAATGGAAGCCTCTTACTTTCTTGGTAATACAAGTGGGATATTGACATCTCTGTCCCTCCAGCTCAACTGAGGAACCTGAGTGACTCCATTTTGAAGGCAGGAGCCATTATGCTTTATTTTTAAAAATAAGTGTCTATTACTGTGAGAGCTCCTTGCTCTCTGTCTCCTGGAACTTGACCATCACTAACCCATGACTTCATTTGTTTTTGAGAATACCCTTACCCTTCCGGGCCCCTCCCTAATCACATGGTGAGTTTTTTTGTTTTTTGATTTTTTTATTTCTGTATTGCCCTATTGTCTCCCTTCTATAAAACTACTTGTGATTTTACTTCTTAAAAGGAGCACAAGAGATAGATTCAGGGCTGCTCTCTTTAACCCTACAAGGAGGCAGTCACTGGACAGCTTTTGAGTGCACCTCAATAAAAGCCAAGTTTGCTTCCAATTTGGCTCAAATTGTGGTAGTGGTCTTATTCTCACCATTGGAATTAACACAACACCAGTGGGGATGAATTTTTCTAGGTCAATGCACCCTATCTCCACTCTAAAAAATAAACCATGAACATTTTCTTCCTCTAATGGAGGGCTCATCAGAAAAAGGAAAAAAAATCTGTCCTGATTCTAAAACATGACTCTTACCTTTTGTTTATTCTTGGAATCACTCCAGAACCTGAGATGAAACTGAACCTGTGGCACTTTGGAATAAAGTGTCCACAGATGTGAGGGCTGGAGGCTTGAAAGGGCAAGGAGCCAGGCTGGCCACGAGGTTTATGATCCTAGGAATAGATTTTTCCAGTGTAAAATCTTAATTGCTATGGATATCCTTTCAAATAACTGTATGGAAATGTTATACAACTTAGTACTATGTTTATAAGAGAGAGAAAATGTAAATAAATTGTAATATGAAAAGAACATTGTAGGAAAGTTTAAAGGTGCTAAGCTGGTCCTTATGGCACCTAGGATGGTGACAGTGTGATTTTTATCCATACCCTGCAGCTTTGCAAATGATGGGCTCTTCTACCACACCCCACTGCACCTACCTCTTCAGGACACAGTCTCTCAACTGGACACTTAACTTTTATTTGTCAGATTCTCATATACAAGAAATTATTCTTTCTTTTATATATATATATATACATATATATATATATATATATGTATATATATATATAGGTTTTTCGAGACAAGGTTTCTCTGTGTAGCTTTGCGCCTTTCCTGGAGCTCACTTGGTAGCCCAGGCTGGCCTCGAACTCACAGAGATCCGCCTGACTCTGCCTCCCGAGTGCTGGGATTAAAGGCGTGTGCCACCACCTCCCGGCTCTTTTATAATTTTTAAATTACTTATTTATAAATCTTCGAAGTAAGTGGTTTTAAGTCTTGCTTGGTGAGACTATTGAATATTTTGTGTAGATAGAAAAGAAATGTCCAAACTGTGCATTTTAATGATACTAAAGACTTCAAAATCCCCAAACATTATTCTTTATTATGGCTTACATTTTGCCTTTGTACATGAGGCAAAGACAGATATTTGTATATAGTTATTTGTGCTACCTCACTTGTGGCATTTGTAGTGTACAGAATTTTTACAGACGTCTGCAACATATACTAAGTCATTAGTAATAAACTAAGAGATGTTTGTTATTTTTCTTTTTTATTTGCTTGACATGTAGCCCAGGCTAGCTTCCCACTTGAGATCTCTTTGCCTTTAGCCTCCCAAGCACTCTTATTACACACACATGCCACCAAACCTGCTTATAATCATTTTATTTAAATATTTAATTTATTTGTTCTACACACTTTGCATCAGCTGTGCCTCAAATTTAGCTTTGGTTACTTTAAATGATTTGCACAAAAACTAGTAGGTAAGAAATATCACGATTAGAATTCCAAGACTGAGCTTCTAAGAGGCCAGCCACGTATACAGCAAAACCATTCGTAAAGCTTCCCAACTCATGGCAATAAGTTAGGCTTCGTCTCAGGTAAAAAACAGAAGACACAGAGGAAGGAGATGGATGGAAAGAGCGTGAATGTTCTCCCACCCTCACATGTCACATGACTTCTACTTTGAATATATTAGCATAGTGTACCTTCTGATTCACACATACTCCGGGAATGTCTGTGTCCTCTCTGTGCTTGGAAATATGAAATGCCATTAGACAAAAAAGTAAAAATTTTAAATAGAAAATTTAGGAATAAGAGAATATAATGTTTTTTTAAACATGTCAAATTGTATTCACCATTCTCCTAATTAAGGATATATGAAGTATAGATGCAATGAGATACTTGTATTTAGACATCAGATTTCAGAGGCCAAAATTTTTCTATTAAAGCATTGTTAAGAATGGTGAGAAACTGGGAAACTGGCATTATATATTATAAGAAACTCAATAATTGTCAACATACAAAAATGCTTATTACTAGAATAAATGGTTCTTCCATACATTTATTCCATAATATATAAAGATGTGTATATAAATATGTACTGAAATATTATCTTTTTAGTTGTAATTTTTAATTAAAATATAATTATATCATCCTCTCTCCCTCTTCCCACTGTCTCTCCCTCCACCTTGCTTCCTCTCAAATTCATAGCCTCTTTTTCCTTAATTACTGTTGTTATACATATATAAATACATAAATGTATAAATACAATGACTGAGTCTGTTTAGTGTTGCTTGTATGTATATGTTTTCAGGCCAACTATTTTGTATTAGGTAATCAACTAGGTGACCCATTCCTGAGAAAGCTAATTCTCCCTGTCTCAGAAGGTGTTAATTGCTTATAAATCTTCATCTAGGGGTAGGGCCATGTAGGATATCCCCTTCCACATTAGCATATTTTGGGGGTTTTCACTGGTCAGGTCTTATTGTAACATCCATATTGTTGAGGTTTTATGGGTGTAGCTTCCTT